>JARHVA010000293.1:5632500-5882500 GCA_037957365.1 Torreya grandis
AACTCAACTCAACTTATATGATATGGCCTAGGGGGGAATTAAACTCTATATGGCTATATATGGGGTGCCAAAAAAAATTATACTGTGGGGGTGGGAGTGAGCATAGAAAATACCCCTCTATATCAATATGGATTGTGCCCTCTATCTCTATCTATCATAGTGAACTTGAGCCAATTAAACTATATGGTGGACTCTCCCAAATGTCTATTTCTTTGGCTGCCCTCTCCCTCTCCCTCTCCCTCTATAGATGGGGATGGTGATGGGGATTATAGTAGATCTATATATATGGCCTCTCCCTCTCCCTCTCCCTCTCCCTCTATATAGTAGCTATTTATAGGGACTTTGGGAGGCTGAGGGGGAGGACCCCTCTTTATCTATATATGGGGTCAAGGAGGTTGAGGATCCCCTAGATTTATGGGTTTAGGCCCTCGACTAAAGAATTTATATTTTGTTCTATACTATAAAACCTATCATTTCTCTATAACCCATAACCAGGATGACAATGTTCATTAGAGAAAATCAAATTCCATTTCTTCTTTCATCACTCTATGAGTGATTCCTCTCCCTACCCCTATTGATAGAGATATATGGGGCACTTACGCATTCTATTTTATTTGTTTGTATGAGGACCTCCTTCCCTTCTACCCTCTCTCCATTTACATGATTCCTAAAGTGAAAGGGTAGGTAGCATGTACCATGATCCCTCTATCCCACACATCTAGAAGTGAGAAGTGTAGTCCATCAGTTCCATCGAATACTCCTATCTCTCGATAAAGAACATGTGAGTGTGGGATTATGCTTGACAATGTTAATAAAAAATTTGTTCACATAAATGAAAGCCCTACCCTATTGATAGTGATAGGTATAGGTAGGTCAAACACCCCATAGTGAGAGAATATATAGGGACCTCTTTGAAATAAATAAATATATATATATATACATAAAATATGTGAATCCCTCCCATCTACCCTCTACCCTTTATTGTGTACTCAATTTGGATATTTGACACATAAGGGAGGATGTATTCTAATCATTTTGCATCTTGCATTCACATTGTTCCACTACCAATCAAGGAATTTCCATCTTTTTATGACATGTTGTCACCACCATCTTCTGTGTCACTTAGTCATCTTTGCATCGCTGTCTCGACAACCAAAATAAATGGAATTAATTAAGTGAATCCACGATCACCCTCTAAATGATCAAAATGGTGAGATCCTAAAGATACATTTTTTAATCCATAAATTTCTCTATACCCATATGGAGTAATCTAATATGCAGTTTTGCATGTTCTACCACTTCCCCATCCATTTTTGATAATGATCATGGAACACCATGAGTAGCAAGATGTTGAGGTCTAGAATTTGAAGTGGAATTTCTTATTTGTTTGTTCCTAGTGATCATGAGAGAGATATCAATGAAGAAATGGATTATTCCCTTCGTAATACTAATGTCCATGGGCTAGAACTCCCTATGCCTTGCCCTATTGCCTATTGAAAAAGTCTAGTGTTTATTCCCTTTCCTATTGAAAGTTAGAGGTTGAAAAGGTCTATTCCCTTCCCTATTGAAAGGTAGAGGATAGTTATATTACATTCCCTATTTAAAAATGAAAGGTATAGGTCCTCTCTCTTGAGCACATACCTCTCCCTTTCAATAGGGTAGGGCATGAGAGTAACCTCAACACAATGGAGAGGCCATATCCATAGACATAGTGATATATATAGAGGGGGAGGGGGAGGCCACTCTATATATCTATCCTAGACCCACCATCCCATCCCATCGCCATCCTCATCCCCATCCCCATATATATAGAGAGAGGGAGAGGGAGAGGCCAACTAGAGATTTGTAATAGCCCCCCCCCTATATAGATCCACTAGAATCCCCATCCCCATCTATATAGAGAGGGAGAGGGAGAGGGAGAGGGAGAAGGGGAACAAATAAATAGAGATTTAGGAGAGGCCCCCTTATATAGATCTACTATATTTGGGAGAGGGGGCCACCCTATATATCTATCCTAGACCCCCCATCTCATCCCCATCTATATAGAGAGGAAGAGGGGGGACACCATATATAAACTATTGCCAGATAGATCCCTATATATTTTTTAGGGGCATATAATATCTATGCCATGCCCTAAATATTTATAGAGAGGGTATGGTGGTGGGGGATTTGAGTGTTATATATCGATATGGGATCTCCTACCCTCTATATCTTATCTCTAACCCCATACCATATAGATTCTAGTCTATATGGAACTATCGTACCCCAATTATATAGATAAGGGAGTCTAGTCTATATGTCACTATCGTACCCCAATTATATAGATAGGGGAATCTAGTCTATATGGCACTACCATACCCTAGCTATATAGATAGGGGGTCTAGTCCCATATATATAAAGGGGGATTCGGGGTAGAGGTTTCCAGATAGATACCTATATATTTTCTGGGGGGCCTATCTATCTATATGGGAATATAATAAAATGACGTCCGACTCATCTCCATATATCCTCTCCCCACCCATCCTAATGTGATACAACCTCAACCCCCCTCTATATATAGGACTAGACTAGATGACACTCTAGAGCAACTAATATAAATAGAATAGACTCTAGATGAAATCCCTATCCGATCATATATCTATAGATGATATAGAGTGGGAGTGGGGCATTACTCTATTGTATACGTGATATGATTGAGATTAGATAGATGCAGTCGTATCACATATATAATAAGGGGTAGGCCCTATCTCCCTATCCATGATATAGAGATAGAGTCCCCTCTTTGTATAGAGATGGGTGGGGAACATTATAGAGTTGAGCCCTCTATATATATATGGGACCCTATATATATATATGGGATTTTAGATAGAGGGGGGAAAGGAAGTGGTATTCATCATAGTGAGTACCCCATAGAGAGATTAGTTAGTTTATATATGGGGTGTGGGGCCCTCAAATAGAGATAAAGGCTAGATGGAATCAGAAGGGAGAGGCCACCCCCAACCCCAAGATAGAGTTTGTTTGGTCCTCCCCCTAAATATCTAATTTAGCCCACTTAGTCCACTTTACTTTCTATTATGGGATTGCCAAAAATACTCTATTTAGTTGGCCCCCCTCTCCCCTCTCTATATAGATTATATTAGATTATATTAGGTTAGATTAGATTATATTAGATTAGATTAGATTAGATTAGGGTTAGATAGAGTTAGATGGAACCTCCCCTCCCCTTCTATATAAAATAAACTAAACTAAACTAACTTTAATTTATACTGTGTCAATACCCCATAGTGAATGGTAGACTTTATCTCTATCTATATGATGTTGGGACTGATGACTGATATCACGTATATCAAGTGGATCTCAACCATTGGGAGAGGCCACCCTAGATATAGTTGGGGGCCCTCTCCTGATGGGCTCCACTCTTCACTATCAATAAATCAGCCATCACATTAGGAGAATTCCAATAGGATGAGGGTGGGCCCCTATATAGAGAATTGGCTCCCCTATATATATATATATATATATCCAATCCCCATAGTATTCTATTTTGAGAGGGGGCACAGATAGATGTATAGGCTATATAGGATTAATCTATAGATGGGGATCCAGATATAAATGGGGGGAATTTCATTTATGCACTCGCCCTCCTACCCATATCTATGATTTCTATAGAGAAATGGAGTTGGGGGGGTTGAGGGCCCCTATATAGATATGGGACACTCCCCTGATGTACTAGATAGAGCTCCCACTATATATATATATATATATATATATATATATATATATATATATATATATATATATAGTGGGAGCTCTATCTAGTACATCAGGGGAGTGTCCCATATCTATATAGGGGCCCTCATATATATATATATATATATATATATATATATATATATATATATATACCTAACCTTATCCCTATCCCTATCCCTATCCCTATCTAAATAAGAGGGGGACAACATCCCTATATATAACTACACCCCCTACTCTAGGGTAGGGGTTGAGGAGGGTGAGGGACCCTATATGTAACTATGGTGACCCTATATATATCTATGGGATGGGAGTCTTATCTATCTAGGGTGTGACTAATAGCAAATAGAATAGAGATAGGGGCTGAGGGCCCCTATCTCTCTATGTGTATTCCCATCATGTTATGTATCTGGTAGGTTATGTATCTAGTGATGATAAAAAATATAAATGGAAGGGAAGGGACCCCCCACCCAGTCCTCTTCCCTCCCATCCTATTGATTTGGAGCCTTGACACGATGCAGGAGAGAGTTTGATTGAGAGTTGAGGCCATCTCTAGATCTGATTCTGAGCTATTGGATATATCCCTATCCCTATCTAAACATTTGTGTTATTAGGGGAGCCTATCTAATTAGACCCACCCCCCCCTCTATTAATGTCAATGTTTAGATAAAGATAGGGTAGTATTACTATACTATATTGTACTATATTATAATATATTATACTATACTAAGGTGAAGGAGGACTAAATATAGGGCTCTTGACCATTAGGATTGATTAGATCATATATATGATATGGTGGGATAGGATCAAAGAGATCTATTCTCTTTGGGGTCCCCCTCCCCTCTATATATAGATAGAGTCAAGAGTGTCTATCTATATATAGGGTTTCTTAGTTGAGCCAACACACCCATATAAATAGATAGGTATTTGATCCCAACCCCAACCGCAACCCCAAGTAAAACTATGTCTATGGGGACATATCTATGATCCAATCCAATCTAATCTATATAGGGAGGGGGGAGGGCGCAGGGCCAAAAAAACTAGATATTTGGGGGGAAGGGGACTTCAGCTCTCACTCTTTAGAGCATACGATCAACATTTCCCTAACCACTATCTAGGGCCCATATCTATATAGGGGCCTAGTCAAGCAAATACCCCCATATAGATAGATAGGCATTTGAGCCCTAGTTCAATTGATCCACTATATAGAGTAGGGCTCATTCTATTCTCTAGTCAATCCCTAGTTGATTAGCAAGGTTGGTTTTATGATTGACAATCTGAGTGCATCATCCCTTTCTATCTATCATATGCATCACTTGATTTGATATAAAGAATTGGCACTCCCCCTGTCCCCTATATAGATGGATATACGACTCAACTACAACCAACATCAATCAATATCATGTATCCATCCATCCAATGATTAGTTATACATTGCCCATATATAGGGGGGCATATATCCAGGGGGTGTGTCTCTCTAGAGCTAGATAGATATCCCTTTAATTTAAGTCAAGAGGCCCCTCTCTGTATATGTATATGATAGGCTAGCTATATATATTTAGGATCGAGGGTTATACTTATGAAGCCTATATATCTATTTGGACCTTTGAACCCTCGATCGACTAACCATAGTTGGGATAAGAGGTGGATGTAACCCCCCATATAGATAGGGTTGAGGTTTCAATTGATTTTTTTGGTCAAGTTTAGCCCTCTCTGTAGTTGGGTGGGTCTCATCCATCTGGACAAATTAATAAACTATTTTATATTATATATATATATATATATATTATTATATAGGATGGTCTATAGTCCATATTCTATAGTCAGGGTGAGTGATAGTGGACATCTATATGACTAATATCTGGTAGCCCCCCCTCCCTCTATTCTAAATCTAAATCTATAATCACCATTAAATTTGTATGGATATATATGGGGTGATCATAGTGAATACCCTTCCCCCCTCTATATGAACTCTAATCTATACCATGCCACCATATCCATTCTATAATAGAATATAGAATCTAAATATATAATCTATCTAATGGGGTAGGGGTGTTAATGCCAATGAAACTCTATCTCTATCTATAGATTATCCCCAAATAAATCCATATATAGGCATTGTCAACTAGATCCATTTGGGTCATTTATATATCATTCAGTCGATTTGATGCATCCATTATTATCAGTTGAGTTCCCCTCCCCATATATATAACTGATCCCCATCTAGAGAGAGGGGGGTTATCAAGCTCCCCACCACTATCTAGAGCCCATATCCATAGACATAGTCTTAGAGGGGGGAGGGGCACCTAGATCTCATCTATCTAATCTATCCCCTATCTATATATCGAAACCCTATCCCCTATCTATAATGGAGGAATAGGAGTAAGCCATTGGGTGAGTGTAGACTATAAACCCCCAACTCTATCTAGGTTTTTCAGTTCTCTCTCAATGGTTGAGATGAGCCCTCATATATATAGATAGGTCAATGACCCTTTAAATCTATAGGGGGTTTTATGGCATAACTCAAGAGATCAAGGTCATTGATTAGATAGTGGGCCTCAACCTATAATCTAGATAAGGGGACCTCAAATTTAGTTTAATTATCCCCTAACTTTCTAGTAATTAGAGGTGGCCTCAAGGATCAATCACTATAAACTATAGTGTGGTTCACTTATGTTATGTATGTAGATAGAGTATGGTAAGGGGTATTGGCTCTCCTCTATAGAGGGCTAATGGGTCCTATCTATATATATACAAGTTAGAGTTAGAAATATATCTTATATGAGGGGAGGGTGATCTACCCTATATCTATAGCAAAGTGGGTACTAGAGTAGAGGTAGGGCCTATCCTATATATCCCTATATATAGATCTAATCCCCATTCCCTATCTATACTCAATTATATATATATATATATATATATATATATATAATTGAGTATAGATAGGGGGTTGACCACCTCTAACTCTACTTGACTCTACTCTACTCTATATGGGGTCTGTTGGGTGAATATTTTCTCACCAGCGTACTGATGAGCAAAATAGATCTGATCATCCATAGCAAGGGAGATTGGTCATTCAAAGTTGCAGGTTTACCACATCCAAAGGGGACAAATCTCTCCTCTCATCAAGGGGAGGTTCCCTATAAGTATGAGACACTATATACTATATATATATGCAAAAAATAACACTCAAGGGTAGGATACACCATCCATCTCTCTTCTTTCAGAGATGATGTTCACAAAAAAAAATTGGTGAAAACACTGAAGGCACTTCTCTTTTTTCAGAAGTGTTCTTGCAGAGAACAATAAGAGTTATTTTATGTAGTAACAAGTAACTGGTAACCAAAGGCGTAGTAACCAGCAGACTGAGATGTAGCACAAAGTCTCCACCTCGACTACCCAAGAGTGAAATACGAAGGATAATGAGGGCATAAAGTCATCCCAAGATCCTTTACACAAGAACAGAAAGAAAACACACTAAAGGAAATTGTGGGGGCAATAAGTCTCTCCATAATTGGCTTCAGAACACCTTCTTGATTACTTTCACTAGTTATACTTGCCAAATTAAATAAACAAGAACATATTCAGAAAATAGACATAAGAACAATCTCCTAAAATGATACAAGTGTTAGGATCCTACTCTCCACAAATAAGAGTATATATGATTACCTTGTATTAACAACTAAACACAAAATTATACTAGAATGAACAAGTAGCTAGAATTCACAAATAACACAGAATATGAGAGACAATACACTATCTTGTATTAATACTCAACCAGAAAGAAAATACAATAAAGAAGATGCCACTTCTTCTCCACACCTATCAGAAACTTCCCACACTTCTAGTGTACACAGTAATTCTCAATCAAGAGTTCACTCTCCTACCAAAAATGGTTCCAACACACAACTCAAACACAAAGTTGGTGTCCACCTCTCCAACTAGTCAGTAATAACACTGCCAGTACACCAAGTACTCAAAGTACTTCAAGTAGATCTCCCATAAGCTTGCAACAACCTGCAACTCAAATGATCTTACTTTGAAGGATCTC
The DNA here is from genome assembly GCA_037957365.1 of Torreya grandis. Lineage (NCBI taxonomy): Eukaryota > Viridiplantae > Streptophyta > Pinopsida > Cupressales > Taxaceae > Torreya > Torreya grandis. The sequence goes on from JARHVA010000293.1 coordinate 5,640,302, forward strand.
TTCCTTTCCTTGAATCCTTTGATTACAATGCAGCCCATGAGTCTATTATATAGATTCCATGCAAATAATAATTAGACTTATAATTTACAATAATTAGAAATGCAGCTCAAGACTATAATTAGCCCTTAACATGCAAACACTCGGTTCAACAAACTAACTGTCCATGCAATGAATAGTTTTGGAACTGCCACAAACGACCGACGTCAATCCCTATCTGCTTGGAGGTGACTGACGTCAGCCAACCTCCTGTCGATGTCGGTTGCCATTCTTCACTGTGGATGACCGATGTTGGTCCCAATGCTGACATCAGTATCCCTGGAACTCAGCAACCTCCTCCATGTCTGCAACAGTTGAAGTTTTTAGCTCCACAACTTAACAATCTCCCACTTGGAGATAAATAGCTGCAACTATACCTGTACCTGTACCCCATCTAATTTGTTTCTTGGCTTATATCCCTCTTCAAGCTCAACCTTGAAGACCAACCACCACAAATCATGTGGTGCACCTCCTATCATCCAAAATACCTGCCACATTCGCATCTACACACCATATAGAAAAGAACTTAACCCTACATAGCATGTCGACTTGATGTTGGTCCCTCTTAGATACCTAAGAATCCATTGAACTGCCCTCCAGTGTTTCTTTCTCAGATTGGCTCCAAACTTTTTGACAGCTCCCACTGCTTGGAAAAACTCAAGTTTAGTACACATGTACTCAACCTTATTATGTGAATCAAGACACTATTCATAGAACTGTCCAACCATCGACGTGCTAACCGGTTTCACACAATCATCCTGAAACAAAGTCAACCTATGACCTTTCATGTCTCTAGAACACACTCATGCCAAAGAATCTTGTTGTTCCCAAATTCCTCATGACACACCTCTGAACTAGCTTTACCTTTAGTTCAGCAACTCCCTGCATATGAGACTCTGCAACAAGCACACAATACAATAATAGGATAATGTAGCTAATATTATCCAACTTGGTAAAGAAAAACACAATGGTCAAACCTCCATTGTCCTTCAGCTTACTCAAGACCATATACTCTGGCCTACTGTCTCACATGGCCATTCCCACTCTTCTTTATCCTGAAAATCCATTCGTCTGTTAGTGCTTTCTTCCAACTAGCAACTCCACCACAAAACTCTTGTTTAATTCTTCTCCAAGAAGTCACATTCCTCATACATGCCAAGCTCCCACTATTTCCTAGATCTACCTGCTCTGCTTCTTTAATAACTTCCTAATTCTTGACCATCAGTGAGCAACAAGTAGTGTGAAGAAGGGAAATGATGAATTTGAGGCTTACTTACCCTTTCAATCCTCCATATGGGCATTTGAGACTCTTTGACAACTTGTTGTCCACCCAAAATCCATCTCAATGACCGATGCTGGTCACATCTCAGTCTGCACCCGACTGATGTCAATTTTATGCGACTGTCTCATCAATAACGTCAATTTCTCTTGACTAATGCCAGTGTTTATCTATCTTGAGTCACTGACATTGGGCTGCACATAGTCGACGTCAGTCCCTGTCTAGATACCGATGTTGATTTTCCAATCGACGTCAGTCTCTGTGTTTTACTTGTGAGAAATAACTTCTACCTGCGAGCTCATTTTAGATCAAGCCCTTGTCCATATCAACCTTGCTCTACTCAGAATTCTTTAGCCCCTTGTGTTGATCTCTGTCTATCACCTTCTCCTTTAAAACCAAGGCTTTCCTGTTCTTGTCACTAACTTTGGATTTCTCAAAAAATGTCACTTTATTCTTTTGCATACAAAAATCTCGATCCATACTTTTCAAATCCAAAAGCATACCCTTTGACTCAAGAACATGCATCTCCTTCTTATTCATGTGACCAAGCCTATTAAGCCACATCTTTAAATCTACAGCTGAAGTAGATAACCCAAAAAGAGAATCAGTAATACAAGTAGGTAGATCAAGCGTACCTACTTTCTTACCTCTTATTACAATAAGTGCACCCTTGATAACTTTCCAAGAGTCAGCTATGAGAGTTACTCTACAACCCTCATCACCCAACTTTCCAACTGAAATCAAATTCCGCTCTAGAATTGGGACATACATGACCTCCTTCAACACCCATGTGTTGCCCGTCTACAATTTCAACTTCACTTTCTCTTTGCCAATCATTTGACAAGGCTTAGCATCCCCTAAATAAATTTCTCCAAAGTCTCCCTGGACATATTCATGAAAAAATTCCCTATTTGGAGATGCATGGAAAGAGGCACCAGAATCTAAAACCCAAGATTCTACTTTATCTAAGAAACATACCAGTGCATTTTGTGCAACATAATCTGCAACATCTGCTTCTCATGTCCTTCATGCTGATCTTTATTCACCCAGAAATCTCTCTTTAAGTGCCCTTGTTTTCTACATTTCTAGCAGGTTATTCTGCCATACCTAGATTTGGATCTCCTACCTATCTCTGACTTTGATCTCCCATGCTCAATATTCTCTCTTTGCCTTCCCCTGCCTTCAACACTCAAAGCATTTTCTGATGATTCACTTGTGCTTTTCCTGCGAATCTCTTTATTCAAGATTACACTCACAACATCATCCATTTTTAAGATTTTTGAAGCAAACGCAGTATTGCTAACTGCCATTACCAAACTCTCCCAGCTTTCAGGTAATAAACACAAAATTAAGAGAGCCTTAATTTCATCATCAAAATCAATATTGACTAAACTAAATTGGTTTACCAAACCATGGAAATCACTAAGATGATTATGTATAGATCCACCATCCAACATTTGCAAATTAAATAATTGTTTCATAAGAAATACCTTATTTGAAGCTGAGGGTTTTTCATATAAATTTGTCAAAGATTCCATCAACTATACCATTGTCTTAGCCTATGATAAGTTGGAAATCACAGACGATGCAAGGCTCAACCTTATGGATCCTAGAGCCTTCAGATCAAGAACGTTCCATTGTTTATCATTCATATCTGTGGACTTGCATGCAACCCCACCCAACAGTAAGTACATATCTTTTTGATATAGATAATCTTCAATCTACATCCTCCATAATTGATAGTTTTTGTCATTAAACTTTTCCATTTATAACCTACTTTTTTCTGCCATTGCTATATTCCCACTCAAATAGAAACTCCTGTGAGTAACTTGTAATCAACAAACACTAACCAGATCTGATACAACCTGTTAGTAAACCTAACCAAAAGCTCTGATACCAACTGTTAGGATCCTACTCTCCACAAATAAGAGTATATATGATTACCTTGTATTAGCAACTAAACATGGAATTATACTAGAATTCACAAATAGCTAGAATTCACAAATAACACAAAATATGAGAGATAATACACTATCTTGTATTAATACTCAATCAGAAAGAAAATACAATAAAAAAGATGCCACTTCTTCTCCACACCTATCAGAAGCTTCCCACACTTCTAGTGTACACAGTAATTCTCAATCAAGAGTTCACTCTCCTACCAAAAACGGTCACAACACACAACTCAAATACAAAGTTGGTGTTCACCTCTCCAACTAGTCAGTAATAACACTGCCAGTACACCAAGTACTCAAAGTATTTCAAGTAGATCTCCCATAAGCATGCAACAACCTACAACTCAAATGATCTTACTTGGAAGGATCTCTTCTTTTTCTTGAATTCTTTGGTTACAATACAGTCCATGAGTCTATTATATAGATCCCACGCAAACAATAATTAGACTTCTAATTTACAATAATTAGAAATACAGCTCGAGACTATAATTAGCCCTTAACATGCAAACACTCAGTTCAACAAACTAACTATCCATGCAACGAATAGTTCTAGAACCACCACAGGTGACCGACGTCAGTTTCTATTTACCTGGAGGTGACCGACATTGACTGACCTCCTGTCGATGTCAGTTGCCATTCTTCACTGTGGATGACCAACATCGGTCCCAATGCTGACGCTGGTATCCCTAAAACTTAGCAACCTCCTCCATGTCTGCAACAGTTGAAGCTTTTAGCTCTATAACCTAACAACAAGCTATAACAGCACAAAATCTGCAAACAATTTGCTTTCTCATTCAGATAAAATGATATGAATAATAATCTAAACTCAAAGTCTCAGTATTCGCCTTTTAATTTGGGTAGAGTTTTGCTTCTATATTGAGAAGATCTCCTTAAAATAATAAAAGAGATTACAATATATAGCATCCAAGAAAGACTTGGCACTTTGTTTCATGGAATGGCCCATGCTATGCATTCAATGCCTTGAATGCATTTTCAATTCTATCTGGAGGGACCATGCTTGAAACAGTGCATTGCCTTAACTATGGCATGTCTATTCATCTAATATGTCTCTTCCTAGGTCTGGATCCTCTAGTCTGTCCCCTCTGATGTCTGCATAGCTGTCCATTTTGTCTTTACTCCAAAAGAGACTAACAGGTCACATCTTTAATGTTTGCAATTTCAAAAATATACTTTGTAGACTATTCTAGCTACTAGAATAACTACTGCATATATATTTTCCTCTTTGTCTCTTCTTGCTACGATTTGAGCTCCCAAGCTATCTTTTCCCCTTTTTGGTTTTGTCTTTTCCTGGCATTTGAGCTCTCAGGGCTATATCCTCGGCCTCGCTGGCTCTTTACAGTCTTCCATTAGCAATTCTTCCCTTTGGCATTTTGGCCTTTAAATGCATTCGAGCCCGTGCTTAAGCCTTCAAAGATCAATGGCTATTTTGTTGCCATGAATTTTGACGTCTGTGGACCCATCACTTTCCCTGACAATTCTTTCAGCTTTCTTGTTTGCTTTGGCTACTTTCCATTGATCTTAACAAGTGATGTGTGACATTTTCTATTGTGAAACTAATGAGGACACTTGGCAGCATCCACTAAGTTATAATGGAACATGTGGCACATTTCATAGCTTTAAAACTTATTAGAAATTGTGTCTCAATAGACGACACTTGGCAACTTCCACTTTGACTTTATAAGGAACACGTAGTAGCTTTCACTGCACTTTGAGGTTTGATCTTTCTTAGAGGGAACTTTCCCTTTAGGATCCTTCAGGTGGCCTCTGGCTTTAATTATTTTGACAGTCTTTTCTTTAGGGTTTTCATTCAGACAAAAGTCTGAAGGAATTCTTTCAGACTTTTTGTTTGAAGAAAATGCCTTAATCATTTTGTCGCATTTTTTTCCCAAAAGAGAACTATGCCCTCTGCAAGGACTGTTCAAGCCCAGAACTATCCTTCAAACTTTTACAATGATCCATCTGCTCCTCGCCTACCCTTCGCAAGGGCTGTTTGTCCTTGGTTCACTTTTTTGAAGGAATTCTCTTTGTCCACTTTTGCTGGCTGCCCTCCACAAGGGCACTTAGCTTGGTTCATTGCCCTCTAGAAGGGCACTTTTTCCTTTGGCTTTGCGGTAGCCCCTTGAACTTGTCAATTGAACCGACTGATTGAACCAACTTTGGTTCAATCAGCTCAATCTCTTTATTTGGCTAAGTCTTTTGATCACTCAAACAAAATGCATTGAACCATATGGTTGTTGAACTTATTGAACCATTGAACCCATTGAAACTTTTAACCAAAGTGGTTCAACGGTTCAATGTTTCAAGCCTTCTTCTCTTTGATAAGTGTTTTGAAGCTGTTGAACCTAGAAGTGGTTGAACTTGTTGAACCTTTGCTGAAGCACTTAACTCTTGCTGATGATGTTGAACCTTTGAACCCATTGAACCCATTGAACCAAAATAGTTCAAGGTTCAATGGTTCAATGGTTTGATCCTTGCTTAGAAGCTTGCTGATGGACATTTTTTTATTGAACCAAGTCATTGAACCAACATTGAAATCGCCTAAGTGTTGAGATCTTGTTTCTTTCTTGTTGAGCCCATAGAAATCAACCTACAGAGTCTATAGATTCAAGTTCATAGAACTAGGGGAGTCTGTAGAAATGAGTTCATAGAATTTCTACCTATAGAGTCCGTAGTTTTGAGGCCTTGACGTTCGTATAAATTGAGTCTATAAAAATGAACCTATAGAGTCTATAGAAACTAAGTCTGCAGTTTTCTCTAAGTTTCCTCTAACCTTGAAAGAGTCCATAGAAACCTATTTGTAGAGTTTGTAGATATGAGCCTGTGGAGTTCATAGTTTCAAGCTTATGGAGTTCATAGTTTCAAGCCTATAGAGTCTGTAGAAATGAGCCTGTGAAGTCCGTAGATTTTTGAAAAGCTTGAAGAATGGAGAATTAGAATGCACAGAACAATTTTTGAAAAGGGAAGAGACAATTTTGGTCTTCTAAGACCAAAATAGTTCATATGTTGTCTCAAAAAATGAGTGATATTTTTAGGGACAACAACTAGCTCTAGCTGGGGAACTTTCTTCAGTTGAAAACTTGGAACAGCTGAGGGGAGTAGAAACCAGAATCTCCAGTGCCTTGAAGTATGCCATTGGGCTATAGAGCCATGTTACCCAAAAAGAAAAGCTCCAAAAAATGAAAACAAAAAACACAAAATAGAACTAAAGACTATACAAATGTACATATGTATAGGTGAACTTATCTGATACTTCAAGAATTGAAGTGATTTAAAAGCTGCCTATTATGAGTTAATGAAAATGGCATTCTATCCTGATAAACCAGTAGGAAACTATTGTCTCCAAAATTAGTGATGGGAAAATAGAAATCTCTACCAGAAATCACATTTTCTATGCACTCTTTTTGGTTCTCTCTTCTTGCCCCATGGCAAGATGTGGTCTTCAATCTAAAAATTATAAATCTTTGCTATCTTGGCAAAGAGTTCATTTTGTTAACTTTGGAGCACAGTAGTATGGTCCACTACCATAACTCATTTTTTTGTTGGTTCAGTCTAGCACATATTTTGATTGTCCCCCTTAGACCCCTAACAAACTATCGGTTCAGCATCTCCTTTGGCATGAAAGAGTTTGACATCTTCATCCTGAGCAACCTTCAATTTGAGTAACAGAGATTCATACTCGGTAGTGTTGTTGGTGTTGCTGAACTACAACTTGCGTGAAGGAGGAATAATATCTCCTTGAGGAGATATCAACACCATCCCAACTCCAACACCGGTAGAAAAATTACTACCATCAAATTCTTGAATCCAAACATCATCAAAAATTGATCTTCTATCAGATTTCTCTTCATTAGAGAGGGAAGATCATTTTTCATCTGTATTGCACCCTACCAATTCTTTTAATGTTTTTCTTGAATCAATTTTTGGATCACCACCTACAGGACTTTCATCATCTGAAACATGAACATCTTCTATGGACAAAAAGTAATTACCCCTGCCTGAAGACTCAAATAGAATTGAGCTTTAGGTGTTGATGTATGAGTGACAACATATTTTACCTCTTTTTTAGGGAGCAGCCTCTTAATGACGCCTTTGACAGGGATCCTTACTTCATATAGGTCCATGCTTAACTCACCACCTACATCCTTGCATAAATTTCATTCCAATAGAATGTCGTATGAGGCTGAGACGTTGGCAACCAGGGCTATCATTTTGATTCTCTTGTTTGAAATGCTGCAAACATAAATTGGGCATCTTTGATTTGCCCCAGTAGTGGCACTTGTTTGTTTTCCATGGAAAATCATCTCCCAAAAATTTTGGTTAGTGTAAGACCAAGGGATTCTGTCACTTTGGTAGGCATGACATTATCTAAAGCACTAGAATCAATGATGCAGTTGCTCAGATTGTGACTGTTTATCAACAAAAAAACATAAAAAGGATCTACTTTTCCAGGGGCAGCAGGAAGAGTAATGACCAAATTGTTTGAGATGAGCATGTTCTTTGGGAGATCATGAGTTACCTTTCTAATCTCTTGTCCTGCAGGGATGGCTGTGTTCTTCACACACTCCACCAACCTATCCAACTGCTCTGGGTTGGCTTATAGGAATTCAAATTTAGTCATTTGAATTTTGGTTTTTTTGACATGATCAATTATGTCAAATGACTAAAATAGACTAAAAAAAAAGGATGGGAGTTCATCCTTTTAGTTTTTGGAAAGGAGAGGACTAATCTGCAAAGTTGAAGTTAAAGGTGTAGAAATGTTTGGGGTACTTACTTTTTATGATGCAGTTGCTCAGATTGTGACTGTTTATCAACAAAAAAACATAAAAAGGATCTACTTTTCTAGGGGCAGCAGGAAGAGTAATGACCAAATTGTTTGAGATGAGCATGTTCTTTGGGAGATCATGAGTTACCTTTCTAATCTCTTGTCCTGCAGGGATGGCTGTGTTCTTCACACACTCCACCAACCTATCCAACTGCTCTGGGTTGGCTTGTAGGAATTCAAATTTAGTCATTTGAATTTTGGTTTTTTTGACATGATCAATTATGTCAAATGACTAAAATAGACTAAAAAAAAAGGATGGGAGTTCATCCTTTTAGTTTTTGGAAAGGAGAGGACTAATCTGCAAAGTTGAAGTTAAAGGTGTAGAAATGTTTGGGGTACTTACTTTTTTAGCAACCACCAGGGCCTTTGGCTGAAAAGGTAGGAAAGTTTCTCATTTGGTAATTAAAATTATAGGCTGAGCTCACTCCTTTATTATTTCTTTATCAGCTTGCTATGCTGACTAATTCTTGGACTAGGTGAATATTGTGTATAATCCCTCGACTGCTTAACCTTTACTTCTAGGTTCATCTTGGTAATTCAAGAAACCAATGTTAGAGTCGCCAGCTAATTTTTCTTGATCTTCTATGAAGATATCAATGTCATTTTCTTGGTCAAACTTAGTTTGAAAAGAGAAATCATGTTCAGTTTCTAGATATCCAATTGCTGAGTTGGTTAGAGGTGCTTTAAGAGCAAGGTTCCTCTGTGGGGGAGGAAGACAATTTGGCTGGCCTTGATTTCTTGCAGCATTGTCTTGATATGACTGGCTCTGAAATGTCCTCCTTGGAATATCTCGATTAAGAGGAGCAAACATACCTTGGGCCATTTGTCTTTTCAAGGCTAGTAGTTTATTTGCCAAGTTTTTCACCATTTGATCCATGGTGCCTGTAAATGAGTATTTAGAAGATGAAGAGGATTTACTTTTATTAGAGTCTCCTTATCTTTCCTACCAAGATAAGGTCATCTCCTGCCTCAATAGCCAAGTTTTGAGTAGTAGCAAGGTCTATGTGTCTAGCCCATCTCAGCAAAAAACTCACTTTAGGTAGCTATGAATTGATGAAGAAACACTTGAGATTCTTAGGTGTCTGCTAGGCGATCATAGGAATTTTGTTCCTCAACTTATCGAACTTGGCAATAAAGTCCCTCATAAGTTCATGGGGCTCCTTCTTCATCTGTGTGACCTGGGCTAGCAAGGCATGTGCATCTTTTGTAGGCTTAAACCTAGCATCAAATTTAGCTTTAAAAGTGTCCCAATCAGTCATTGACTGAGCTTGTAGATGGTAGAGCCAGTCTGTAGTAGCACCTTGTAGTGTCTCTATAAATAGCTTGACTACTATGTCTTCATACTCCACACCTATTACACCACATGCTATGCTAAAAGAAGTAATATGTTCATCAGGGTGAACTTTTTCATCACCAAAAAATTTTTTAAAAAAAATTGAACTACGTGAAAGCTCATGTAGAGGTGGGGTCAAATTTAGTGGACCAAAAGAGTTACCCCATGGGCCTTGAGCCATGATTTGATTATGTAGAAGTGGAATCACAAATCTAGGTGGAGTATGGATAGGCAAAGCTCTGCTAACAATAGAAAAAGAAGCTTTGCCTTGTATTGATGACCTGATATGGGTAGGAGAAAAACTCCTAGTTTGTTGAAGGTGAGGTTGTAGAAGAAACAAATCAAAATTGCTCTGTTGTACCAACTCAAAAATAGGTCAACATCTTGAGATTTTTGTCTTTTTATATAGCGTGGAGCTGCTAGATTGTAGGATAAAAATGAGAAAGAACTGGTCCTACTTTAGTGTGAAGCTTGAGGCTTCAAATTGTGCACTCTATCTTAGTGGCTCTAGTTTTGTAGACTAGATAATATAATAGAGACGGAGGAAGATGGTAAGGCTATAATGATAATGGGTAAGACATAGAATGGAGTTGCTAGAGTCTATAATGGATAAGGGTAGAGACTGTTTCAATCTAAAATTTAAGGCTTCAAATTACATGCTCATCCCCAACAGATCTAGTTTGCAAACCAAATTATATAATGGGAATGGATAAGGCTATAATGATAATAGGTAAGACCCATATGAGAGTCACCAGAGTATACAATTTATAAGGATAGAAACTACATGTTCAAAATCCCCAGCAAATATGCCAAAAAATTGTTGCGCAAAGCTAGGAGAAAAAATTAACAATGGAAAAGCACTGGAGCTACTCGTTCTTCCCCAACGGAATAAATGGATAAGGCTATAATGATAATGGGTAAGACACAGGTGATGTTTCAATCTAAAGCTTGAGGCTTCAAATTGCATAAAATTACTATGTCCCAAGTGGAGTCGCCAAAAAATTGTTGGGTAAATATTTTCTCACCAGTATACTGATGAGCAAAATAAGTCTGATCATCCACAGCAAGGGAGACTAGTCATCCAAAGTTGTAGGTTTACCACATCCAAAGGGGACAAATCTCTCCTCTCATCAAGGGGAGGTTCTTTATAAGTATGAGGCACTATATACATATATATATATATATATATGCAGAAAATAACACTCAGGAGTAAGATACACCATCCATCTCTCTTCTTTCAGAGATGATGTTCACAAAAAACAAATCTTGGTGAAAACACTGAAGGCACTTCTCTTCTTTCAGAAGTGTTCTTGCAGGGAACAACAAGAGTTCTTTCAGGTAGTGACAAGTAACTGGTAACCAAAGGCATAGTAACTAGCAAACTGAAACATAGCACAAAGTCTCCACCTCGACTGCCCAAGAGTGAAATATAAAAGATAATGAGGGCACAAAGTCATCCCAAGATCTTTTACATAGGAACAAAAAGAAAACACACTAAAGGAAATTATGGGGGCACAAAGTCTCTCCATAGTTGGCTTTAGAACACCTTCTTGATTACTTTCACTAGTTTTGCTTGTCAAATTAAATAAATAAGAACACATTCAGAAGATAGACATAAGAACAATCTCCTAAAATGATACAAGCTATAACAGCACAAAGTCTGCAAACAACTTGCTTTCTCATTTAGATAAAATGATATGAATAACAATCTGAGTTCAAAGTCTCAGTATTCACCTTTCAATTTGGGTAGAGTTTTGTTTCTTTATTGGGAAGATCTCCTTAAAACAATAAAAGAGATTACAATATATAATAGCCAAAAAAGACTTGGCACTTTGTTTCATGGAATGGCCTATGTTGTGCATTCAATGCCTTAAATGCATTTTCAATTCTATTTGGAGGGACCATGCTTGGAATAGCGCATTGCCTTAACTATGGCATGTCTATTCATCTAATATGTCTCTTTTTGGGTCTGGATCCTCTGGTCTATCTCCTCTGACATCTACATAGTTGTCCATTTTGTCTTTACTCTAAAAGAGACTAACAGGGCATGCCTTCAATATTTGCAAGCTCAAAAATCTACTTTGTAGACTGTTCCAGCTACCAAAATAACCATTGCATAGATATTTTCCTCTTTATCTCTTCTTGCTGTGATTTGAACTCCCAGGCTATCTTTTCCCCTTTCTGATTTTTTCTTTTTCTGGCATTTGAGCTCTCAGAGCTATATCCTCGACCTCGCTGGCTCTTTATGCTCTTCCATCAGCGGTTCTTCCCTTTAACATTTTGGCATTTGAATGCATTTGAGCCCACACTCAAGCCTTCAAAGATCAATGGCTATTTTGTTGCCATGAATTTTGATGTGTGTGGGCCCATCACTTTCCTTGACAATTCATTTAGCTTTCTTCTTTGCTTTGGCTACTTTCCACTGATCTTAGCAAGTGACACATGATGTTTTTCACTATGAAACTAGCGAGAACACCTTGTAGCATCCGTTGAGTTATAACAGAACACGTGGCATGTTCCACAGCTTTGAAACTTATTAAAAATTGTGTCTTAAAAGATGACACTTGGCAGCTTCTACTTTGACTTTATAAGGGACATGTGGTGGCTTTTTTTGCACTTTGAAGTTTGATCTTTCTCAAAGGGAACTTGCCCTTTGAGATCCTTCAGGTGGCCTCTAGCTTTAATTCCTTCTTTGGACTTTTTCTTCAGATAAAAGTCTGAAGGAATTCCTTTGAAATTTTTGTCTGAAGGAAATGCCTTAATCATTTTGCCGTGTTCTTTTAATGAAAGAGAACTGTGCCCTTCGCAAGGACTGTTTAAGCCCAGAACTATCCTTCAGACTTTTGCAATGGTCCATTTCCTCTTCGCCTACCCTCTGCAAGGGCTTTTTGTCCTTGGTTCACTTTTTCGAAGGAATTCTCTTTGTCTACTTTTGCTCACTGCCCTCCGCAAGGGCACTTGGCTTGGTCATTGCCCTCTGTAAGGGCACTTTTTCCTTTGGCTTTGGGACAGCCCCTTGAACCTGTCGATTGAACCGATCGATTGAAACAACTTTGGTTTAATGGTTCAATAGTTCAATCAGTTCAATCTCTTTATTTGGCTAAGTCTTTTGATCTCTTGAATAAAACACGTTGAACCATATGGCCATTGAACATGTTGAACCATTGAACCTGTTGAACCTTTGAACCAAAGTGGTTCAATGGTTCAACGGTTCAAAGATTCAATGGTTTAAGCCTTCTTCTTTTTGATAAGTGTTTTGAAGCCATTGAACCTAGAAGCAGTTGAACTTATTGAACCTTTGCTGAAGTGATTAACTCTTACTGATGATGTTGAACTTTTGAACCCATTAAACCTGTTGAACCAAAATAGGTCAAGGTTCAATGGTTTAATGGTTCGATCCTTGCTTAGAAGTTTGTCGATGGACATTTTTTATTGAACCAAGTCGTTGAACCAACCTTAAAATCACCTAAGTGTTGAGAGCTTGTTTCTTTCCTACTAAGCCCGTAGAAATTGACCTACAGAGTCTGTAGATTCAAGTTCGTAGAACTGGGGGAGTCCGTAGAAATGAGTTCGTAGAATTTATACTTGTAGAGTCTGTAGTTTTGAGGCCTTGAAGTCTGTAGAAAATGAGTCTATAGAAATGAACCTGCAGAGTCCGTAGAAACTAAGTCCGTAATTTTCTCTAAGTTTCCTCTAACCTTGAAAGAGTCCATAGAAACCTATATATAGACTCCATAGATATGAGCCTACAGAGTCTGTAGTTTCAAACCTGTAGAGTCCGTAGTTTCAAGCCTATAGAGTCTGTAGAAATGAGCCTATGGAGTTCGTAGATTTTTGAAAAGCTTGAAGAATGGAGAATTAGGATGCACAGAACAATTTTTGAAAAGGAACGAGACAATTTTGGTCTTGCAGGACCAAAATAGTTTATATGTTGTCCTAAAAAATGAGTGATATTTTTGAGGACAACATGGTCGAATGCTATATGTTGTTCCCAAAATTCATCACTCATTTTGGGGACAACATATCAACTATTTTGGTCTTGCAGGCCAAATTTCTCTCTTCCCTTATCAAAAATTACTCTAAGAACTCCAATTTTTCAATTATTCAAGCTTTTTAAGTCAAGGGACTCGCAGGTTCAATGGGTTCAACAACTTCAATAGGCAAGCTCTCACAAAGAAACAAGTTCCCAACACTTAGGCTATTTTAAAGTTGGTTCAATGTCAAGGTTCAACCAAAAGGTCCATTGACAGGCTTCAAACAAATGGAATGAACCACTAAACCATTGAACCCTACCTCCAAAGGTTCAAAGGTTCAATGGGTTCAAAGGTTTAATGACATCGATAGACTTCAAAGAGTTAAGCGCTTTGGCAAGTTCAAAGTTCAACCACTTTAAAAAATTCAAATAGCTTCAAAAGACTTAATGAAAAAGAGACTTCAAAGAAAAAAGATTGAACCGTTGAACCATTGAACCGTTGAACGTTGAACCAAAAGAGTTCAAAGTTCAAAGGTTCAATGAGTTCAATAAAGTTTGAAGATTTGGTTCAACAAGATTGTTTCAAAGTGATTGGTTCAAGCAGTCAATTGGATGAGCAGAACACAGTATTGAACCATTGAACCATTGAACCATTGTTGGTTCAATTAGAAGGTTCAAAGGAGTCTCTCAAAGCTTGAAGGATAAGTGCCTTTGTGGAGAAAAGGGAACAAAAGGATATCTTTCATAAATATTTTCCATGGCAAAATTCCACAAGAGAAATCTTTCAGACATTTTGTCTGAAGAAATTTCTTTGGACATTTTGTTTGAAAGAATGTTGAAAGGCCCAATAGAAAGTGATAAAGGCAGAGGAAATATTTCCTTCAGACATTTTGTCTGAAGGATTTGAAGAATAAGGCTGCCTGAAGGACCCCAAAGGGTAAGTACCCTTGTGGGGGACTCTCAATGACCACAAAATGGACCATTCTCACGGCCTGAAGGGACACATTCCCTTTGGGGGGTTCTAAAGATAGAAAATTAAAGGAATTTCAAAAGTTTGAGAGACTTAGAAGAACAAAAGATTCTGAGAAAGAGAATAAATTGTTGAACCTTGAACCAGATTGGTTCAAAGTTTATTGGTTCAAAGGTTCAAGGAAGCTTCAAGCAAAGGAAAGAAGTGAAAGATTCCAGAGATAAGTTTGAAGAGATGATTCAATCGAAAAGAAAAGAAAGCGATTGAACTAAAGAAGCGATTGAACCAAGGAGCTGATAAGACCACCTGAATAGTTGAACCATGGAACCAATGAAATCTCAAGGTTTAAAGGTTCAAGGTTCAATATGGTTCAAGTGACTAGCAACTAGTGACGTCCTTGTGGATGTCAAATTCAAGGTGATAAATGCCTTTTTATTTTTAAATATAGTGTGGAACCTGAAGAACCAAACTCAATGACCAGCTGAAGGAGAAGTTGAAAGAGCTTGTAAAAAGGAAAAGAGATATCTTGAGAGCTCAAATCACACAAAAAAGGATAAAATATATCAAAGAAATAGGGAACAAGAGAAAAAGACTAGAAATATATGTGCAAGAGTTATTTTGGTAGGTGGAACAGTCCACCAAGTAGACATTTGAGCGCATAAACATTAAAAGGTGCGACCTATTTTTCTCTTTTTGAATAAAAGTGAGTGGACAGCCATGTACATATCTGAAGACAGACCAGATGACCCATGCCAAGGGGAAGATATTCAAGATATTTCTGTACACCAAAGTCAAGGCTGATGCCATGTTCTAGCATGGCCCCTTGATAGAACTAAAAATGCATTCAAGGCATTGAATGCAGCATGGGCCTTTCCATGAAATGAAGCACCAAGTCTTTCTTGGCTTCTATATATTGTAATCTCTAATTTTTTGAAGGAGATCTCTCTGTTATAGAAGTAAAAACTCTACCCAAATTAAAAGGCATTTTTTTAGACTTTGAGCTCAAATTATTAATCATTTATTTATCTGAATGAGAAAACAAGTGACCTTTCAAACTTTGTGCTGGAATAGCTTGTGTTATTTATAAAATTATTCTTATGTCTATTTCCTAGAAGCATTCTTATCCATTTAATTTAACAAGCATAACTAGTGGACGTAATCAGGAAGGTATCCTGAAGCCAATTGTGGAGAGACTTTGTGTTGTCACAATTGTCTTTTGTGTGTGTATTTTCAGTTTATTTATGTGTAAAGGATCTTGGGATGACTTTGTGCCCCATTGTCCTTCATATTTCACTCTTTGGTAGTTGAGGTGGAGACTTTGTGCTACACTTCATTCTGCTGATTATTGTGCCATATTTTATTTACTTATCAGTTACCTTCCAGAAAGAATACCTGATATTTGCTGAAGACTACTTCTGAAAGAAGAGAAGTTTTTTTAGTATTTTCACCAAAATTCTCTATTGTCTGTGAACATCATCTTTGAAAAAAGAGAGATGGATGGCATTGTCCTACCCCTGAGTGTTATTTTTTGCTTATATATATAGTATATAGCACCTCATATTTATAGGGAACCTCCCCTTGATGAGAGGAGAGATTCATCTCTTTTTGATGTGGTAGACCTACACATTTGGCCGATCAATCTCCTTATGTTGTGGTTGAAACAACTTATTTTTTTCAGCAGTTAGCTGGTGACAAAATATTCAACCAACAGTTTTTGGTGACTCTGCTAGGGAAGAATGCATAGTTTGAAGCCTCAAGCTTCAAATTGAAGCAGTGACAAATTTTTTCCATTTTTACTTTACACTCTGGCGGATCCATGATATACTCGAAGCCAGAGAGCTATGGGTATTGTTGACCCTGTATTCAAGTTGGTACAGAAAAGTGTTTTTGATTCTTTCCCTTCACCATCTCATCTTCATCGAATCAAGAGTTTTCTTCCTACAAAAGTCAGGTCTTCATTACTAGGCAAAGCATTTATTTCTAATATTAGCAGAGCTTTATCAATACATACCCCTCAGACATTTGTTATCCCTCCCTTCAGTAGTTAAATCATGGTAGTTCAAGGCTCCTGGGGTAACTCTTTTGGTCCACTCAATTTAACTCCACGTCTACATGAGCTACCACGTAGTTCAAAAAAAATCTCTAAATTCTTTGGTGATGGGAGAGTTCATACTAACAAACATATTACAGCCTTCAGCATAGTCTATGGTGTGATGGTGTGGAGTATGAAGACGTAGCATTCAAGTTGTTTGTAGAGACATTACAAGATGTTGCAGATTAGTTCTACTATTTGCAAGCTCAATCAGTGACTGACTAGAACACTCTCAAATCCAAATTTGAATCCAAGTTCAAGCTTGTAGAAGATGTGAATGCCCTGCTGGCCCAGCTCACACAAATGAAGAAAAAGCCTCATGAACCTATGAGGGAATTCATTGCTAAATTTGATAAGCTAAGGAACAGGATTTTTCTAATTACTCAACCAACAGCTAAGAATCTCAAATGCTTTATCATTAACTCTCAATTTTCTGAAGAAAGTTTTTTGCTAAGACGTGCTAGCCACGTAGACCTTGTTGTAGTGCAAGATTTGGCCACCGAGGTTGAAGATGACCTTATCCTGGTAGAAAAGATAAGGAGAGATCCTAACAAAGGTAAATCTTCTTCTTCTACTGAATATCCATCTACAGGCACCATTGATTCAATGGTGCAAAAGCTGACAAATAAGTTGTTATCCCTCAGAAAGCAAATGGCACAAGGGATGTCTTCTACTCCTTCATATCGAGATATACTAAAGAGGACATTTTCTAATCAATAATATCAAGGCAATGCTACCATAAATCAAAGGCAAACAAATCGTCTTCCTCCTCCACATGGAAAACTTGCCATTAAAGCACCTCTAACTAATTTAGTAGTTGAATATCTCGAAATAGAATCTAATTTCTCTTTTCAGCCTGAGTTAAATCTAAAAGATGATGTTAATCTCTTCACCGAAGGAGAAGAAAAATTAGTTGGTGACTCCAACATTAATTTTTTGAATTACCAAAATGAACCCAGAAGTAAAGGTGAAGCATTTAATGGATCATACGTTGTATTCACTTGGTCTTAGAACTAGTCAGTCCAGCAAGCTGATAAGAAAAAAATAGAGGAATGACCTCAACCAACAGTTTCAATCGCCAAACGAGGGACTTCTCTACCTTTCCAAACAAAAAACCCAGTGAATAATAAAAAAGTAAATACCTCAAGTACACCTTCACCTTCAACTTCAAGTTCACAGATCAGTCCTCCCTCCTAAAAACCAAAAAGATGAAATATCTTTCCCTATTCCTAATTCATTTTAGATGTTTGACATAGTCGAGCATGTCAAGAAAACTAAAATTCAAATGTCTGAATTTGAATTCCTGTAATCAAACTCTAAGCAGTTGGATAAGTTGGTTCAATGCATAAAAAATAAAATCATCCTTACAAGACCAGCTATTTCAAAGGTGACTCCCACATCCACCAGGAATAACCTTGTCATTGTTCCTCTTACTGCTCCCAGGTGGACAAAACTATTTTATGTCTCCCTGCTGATCAATAGACACCAGTTGAAGAATTGTATCATAGACTCAGGAGTGTCTGACAATGTCATGCATGCCAAAGTGGCAGAATATCTTGGTTTCACACTGACCAAGACATTTGAGAGATGCTTCTCTATGGAGAACAAACAAGTACCACTATTGGGACAAATCAAGGATGCCCAATTTATATTTACGACATTCTTAGATAAGAGAATTAAGATGACAGTCTTAGTGGCCAATGTCCTAGACTCATACGACATTCTTCTTGGGCAAAATATCTATAAGAATATTGGTGGCGAGTTAAGTATGGACTTGTCTAAAGCGAGGATCCCAGTCAAAGGTGTGATGTAGAGATTGCTCCCTGAGAAGGAGGCAAAATATGTTGTCACTCAAACATCAGCACCTGAAGCTCAAATTTTGTTTGAGTCTTCATGCATAGGTAATTACTTCTTATTCATGGAGGAGGTTCATGTGGCATCTGATAAAACTTTTAAAAATGATAATTTGAAAATTAGTTCAGAGAGAATAGCAGAAAGATTGGTTAAACACAGTACAAATGCAGAAGAATCCTTCTATCTAATTAAAAGAAAATTTGAGAAAAGCACAGTCCTTAATAACATATGGATTCTCGAATTTGATGGCAATTGTTCTTCTACCAGCTCTAGAGCCGAGATTGTGTTGATATCTCTTTAAAAAGATATTTTTCTTTCTTCATACAAGTTACAATTTAGCAATACCAATAATACCACTAAATATGTGTCGCTACTACTCAGATTAAAGGTCACTCAAGGCAGGGGCGTTAAACTCTTTCACATCAAAGGAGACGTTGAGCTAGTGGTTTGCCAGGTTAAGAACCTGTACCAAACCAAAAATAAGAGATTGTGCCATTACCGTAATCTAGTGAGAAATCAAATTAAAAGCTTTGATGCTTTCAGTATCTCTGCAATACCTATAGAATTCAATGACTGAGCTGATGCATTAGCTATTTCGGTGACTCTCTTAGTTTTTTAGCAAGATTTTGAATGAGACAAGTACACTATCAAACTGGTCTTTCAACCAAGTGTGTCTAAAAATGCCAATCATGTTCAATGGCGACAACCAAATCATAACTTTTTTGGAATAAAAAGACAGCTTTTAACAGCTTCACTTCGAAGGAATTGAACCTCTACCGTAGAAATCAGCTCAAAAAATAATTTTAGATGTATTTGAAGAATTCCTACAGCTGAAAGAGAATAAAAATCTCAAAAGATTGGTTTCCCTTGAGAAATTATTTGACAAGCATGATAGGTTCATCAAATAGCAATAAATAAATTCAAACTCCTCCCTAGAGTTTGATCAGATAAATTTGGGTACCAAGAAAAATCTCAAGATAGTGAACATCAAGAAGTGCTACACTCCAAAGGAGAAACTCAAATTTATTGACCTGCTTTGCCATTACATAAATGTTTTGGTGTACTCTTATGATGATCTAAAGTCGCTTAGGCTTGAATAAATTCACCATAAAAAAAATTTCAAGAATGATTCAGAGCCTTACAAGCATATATTTAGGCAATACAATCTAAATATATCAGGTACTATTCTATCTAAAATACAAAAAATGTTGAATGCTAGAATAATTTTTTCAATTCATCATTCCACATAGATTGTAAACATAGTTCTTGTGAGAAAAAAGAATGGCAAAATTTACCTCTACATGGACTTTAAAAATTTAAATCAATCCTCCTTAAAGGATAATTACCCTATGCCCATCATGGATCAAGTCCTTTAAATGGTGACTAATTCAGAAATGTTATCAATGTTAAACAGCTTCTCAGAGTACAATCAAGTTGATTTTAGTGAAGTAGACCAGCATAATATTACCTTCACCACTCCTTGGGGCACCTTTTCATATCGAAGAATTCCTTTTGGCCTGATAAATACTGGCACCACTTTTCAAATAGCAATAGACCTTACTTTCAAAGATGAAATAGGTAAGTTCATTGTGGTGTACCTTGATGATCTAAAAAAAAAATTCCAAGCATCATTCTGAGCATGTGCACCATCTGCAATAAGTTTTGGAATGATGTCGATAGAATGGCATTTCTCTAAATCTCAAGAAGTCTATTTTTGGGGTTATCAAAGGGAAACTTTTCAGACATATTGTATCCTGAGAAGGCATAAAAATTGACTCAAAAAGAGTCAAATCCATTTAGGAGCTTACTTTGCCCATAAGTAAGACTGTAGTTCACTCTTTCTTCAGAAACGTGAATTTTTTACAAAGGTTTATCCCCAAGTTCACAGAGAAGACTCGCCATATTATAAATATGATGAAGGGAAAGGCCACTTTCAACTAGACTGAAGAAGGCAAATTGGCATTTCAAGACATCAAGATAGCTATTGCCCATGCCCCAATTCTAATTTGTCTAAATTATACCTAAGATTTCACAATGTATAGTTATGCTTTCGAGCACACACTTTCAGCAATTCTAGTTCAACAGAACAAAAAAGGTGTAGAATCTCCTATATCCTTCATGAGCTGTCTTCTTAAAGCTCATGAACTAAAATATTCAAATCTGAAGAAGCACGCTTATACATTGGTAAAGGTAGTAAAGCACTTTTATTTTTACATCTTAAATTTACACGTTATTGCCCTAGTCTTTGATACCACAGTCAAATCTATATTAACTCAGCATGAGTTTGAAACTAAAAGGGGCAATTAGATTACTAAAATCTAAGAGTTTGATCTTGTTATCAAACTAACAAAGCTTGTGTAGGGAAGGGGTCTCTACCAATTGATTATTCATAACAGACCAGAAGAAATACGGCATGAAAAAATAGAAGTGGGAGACATGCCAATAGTCCTCTTTATCACCACCACGAATGAGTGGTATTCAAATATTGCTCATTTCCTTGCCTATGGTGAGTGTCTTGCTCACCTGTATCATAAAGAAAAGATTTTTAAATTGAAAGCTACCAACTTTGTCTTATAAGACAATGGCATGTATAAGAAGAACCTTGATGGATTGTTCCTTCGCTACATGAATAAAGAGGAGTAGAACCAACTTTTAGAGTCCTTCCATAATTTGGCATGTGAAAGACATTTTTTTATGCCTGTAACTTCCCATAAGATTTTGTGAGCTAAGTATTACTGGCCTACTCTATTTCAAGATGCATACAAATAAGTATGAAGATGTGAATTGTGCCAACAGCTCATTGAAAGACTCAAGTTAGTTGTTTTACCTCTTAAGCCAGTGGTAATAGAAGAGCCATTTTAGCAATAGAGAATCGATTTCATTGGTGATGTAAACTCATCTTCAAGCGTTAGACATGATTATGTTCTCACAGTCATGCATTACTTCACTAAATGGGTGGAAACTATTCTAACTAAGCATGCTACTTCAAAATTAATATGCAATTTCCTCAAGAAAAACATCATTTCTAGGTTTGGGGTCCCAACCAAGATTGTGACAGATAATACATGTTTCTCTTCTCAAGAGATTACTCAGTTCTATTTTTATTATGAGATTACCCTCTCCCACTCTTATGATTATTTTTTACAAGAGAATGGCCAAGTAAAATCGAGCAACAAGAACCTAGTGACCATCATCAAGAAACTGGTGGATGATAACCAATGAACCTAGCATAAAGTATTGGTTGATGTCTTATGGATAGAAAAAATTACATCCAAGATGGTGATAGATATGTCACCATTCCAACTTTTGTATGGTCTCAATGCAGAGATACCAATCACCCTAGAATTGCTAGCACTAAAATTGGCAAAAGTGATCGAAGATTAGACATATGAAATATCCATCGATAAGAGGATCATGTGCTTGACTGAATTGAATGAGAAACAAACCATGGTGGTGGACTAAATTGTTGCACATCAAAGCCTGGTGAAGAAGCTCTTTGACCAAAAAGTAAAAGCCCATAATTTTTAGATCGATGATCAAGTTCTATTATGAGACAAGAGAAGAAAACCAAAGGGAATGCATGAGAAATTTGATTCTCTATGGAGACACCTATTTACTATTCATCAGCTCAATGGTGAAAATAATTTCCTGTTGAAGTATCAAGATGGCACGCCCTTTGCACTACCTCACATTGGGCAACATCTGAAGCACTTCAATCTTTAAAGTATCAAGTGACATCAGTTGTACATATGTATATTTGTATAGTCTTTAGTTATAGTTGGTGCCTTTTCATTTTCATTTCTTTTTTATGCCTTTCTTTTTGGGTAGCATGACTCTGTATCCCAATGGTGTACATGAAGGCACTGAGATTATAGATTCTACTCCCTTCAATTGTTTTTACAATTGATGAAATTTTTTCAACTGGAGCCAGCTATTGTTCATAATATTTGTCACTCATTTTGGGGACAACATATCAACTATTTTGGTCTTGCAAGCCAAATTTCTCTCTTCCCTTCTCAAAAATTGTTTTGAGTGCTCTAATTCTTCAATTATTCAAGATTTTTCAATCAAGAGACTCGTAGGTTCAATGAGTTCAACAACTTCAATAGGTGAGCTCTCATAAAAAAATAAGTTCCCAACACTTAGGCTATTTCAAGGTTGGTTCAACGTTGAGGTTCAACCAAAAGATCCATCGACAGGCTTCAAATAAATGAAATGAACCATTGAACCCTGCCTCTAAAGGTTCAATGGGTTTGAAGGTTCAACCACATCAACAAACTTCAAAGAGTTAAGCACTTCAACAAGTTCAAAGTTTAACCGCTTTGAAAAATTCAAATGACTTTAAAAGACTTAATGAAAAAGAGACTTTAAAGAAGAAAGATTGAACCGTTGAATCGTTAAACCTTGAACCAAAAGAGTTCAAGGTTAAAAGGTTCAATGAGTTCAATAAAATTTGAAGAGTTGGTTCAACGAGATTGGTTCAAAGCCATTGGTTTAAGCGATCAATTAGATCAGTAGAACACAATATTGAACCATTGAACCGTTGAACCATTGTTGGTTCAATCGAAAGGTTCAAAGGAGTTTATCAAAGCCTAAAGGACAAGTGCCCTTATGGAGGGTAGGGAATAAAAGGATATCTTTCAAAAAGATTTTTTGTGGCAAAATTCCACAAGAGAAATCCTTCAGACATTTTGTCTGAAGGAATTCCTTCAAACATTTTATTCGAAAGAATGTTGAAAGGCCCAATAGAAAGTAGTAAAGGCAGAGGAAAGATTTCCTTCAAATAAAATCTCTGAAGGATTTGAAGAACAAGGCCACTCAAAGGACCTTGAAGGGAAAGTACCCTTGCGGGGGACTCTCAGCGACCATGAAATGGACCATTCTCAAGGCTCGAAGGGATACATTCCCTTCAAGGGGTTCCAAAGACAGAAAATTGAAGGAATTTCAAAAGTTTGAGAGATTTAGAAGAATAAAAGATTCTGAGAAAGAGAATGAACCATTGAACCTTGAACCAAATTGGTTCAAAGTTCATTGGTTCAAAAGTTCAAGAAAGCTTCAAGCGAAGGAAGGAAGCGAAAGATTTCAGAGACAAGTTCGAAGAGATGGTTTAGCTGAAGAGAAAGAAAGTGATTGAACTAAAGAAGCGATTGAACCAAAGAGCCGATTGGACCACCCGAATAGTTGAACCATGGAACCAATGAACTCTCAAGGTTCAAAGGTTGAGGGTTCAATATGGTTCAAGTGACTAGCAACCAGTGACATCCCTGTGGACATCAAATTCAAGGTGATGAAATGCCCATTTATTTTCAAATATGTCACAATACCTGAAGAACCAAACTCAATGACTAGCTAAAGGAGAAGTTGAAAGAGCCTACAAAAAGGAAAGGAGATAGCCTAAGAGCTCAGATCACATAGAAAAGGACAAAATACACTAAGGAAAGAGGGAACAAGAGAAAAATACTAGAAATATCTATGTAGGAGTTATTCTGGTAGGTGGAATAGTCCACCAAGTAGACATCTAAATGCACAAATATTAAAAGGCACGGCCTATTTTTATCTATTTGAATAAAAGTGAGTGGACATCTACGTATATATCTGGAGACAAACCAAATGACCCATGCCAAGGAGAAGACATTTGAGATGTTTCTATACAATAAAGTCAAGGCTGATGCCCTATTCTAGCATGGCCCCTTGATAGAACTGAAAATGCATTCAAGGCATTGAATGCAGCATGGGCCTTTCCATAAAACAAAGTGCCAAGTCTTTTTTGGCTACTATATATTGTAATCTCTTATTTTATGAGGGAGATCTCTCTGTTATATAAGTAAAAACTCTACCCAAATTGAAAGGCATTTTTTGAGACTTTGAGCTCAGATTGTTAATCATATTTCTTTATTTGAATGAGAAAACAAGTGGCCTTTCAAACTTTGTGTTAGAATAGCTTGTGTTATTTAGGAAATTGTTCTTATGTGTATTTTCTATAAGCATTCTTGTCCAATTATTTAACAAGTAGAACTAGTAGACGTAATCAGGAAGGTATCTTGAAGCCAATTGTGAAGAGACGATGCTGCCACAATTGTCTTTTGTGTGTGTTTTCAATTTGTTTTTGTGTAAAGGATTTTGGGATGACTTTGTGCCCCCACTGTCCTTCGTATTTCACTCTTTGGAAGTTGAGGTGGAGACTTTGTGCTACACCTCATTCTGCTGGTTATTGTGTTCTATTCCATTTACTTATCAGTTACCTTCTAGAAAGAATTCTTGATGTTTGTTGAAGACTACTTCTGAAAGAAGAGAAGTTCCTTCAGTATTTTCACCAAAATTCTCTTATGTCTATGAACATCATCTCTAAAAAAAGAGACATGGATGACGTTGTCCTACCCCTAAGTGTTATTTTCTACTTATATATATAGTATATAGGACCTCATATTTATAGGGAACCTCTCCTTGATGAGAGGAGAGATTCGTCCCCTTTTGATGTGGTAGACCTACACATTTGACTGATCAATCTCCTTATGTTGTGATTAAAACAACCTATTTTTCTCATCAGTTAGTTGGTGACAAAATATTCACCCAACACTATATATATTAGATACATAATCCTCATCGAGTCTATATCTATATAGGCCCTATATATAGATATGGAAACTGAACAGAGAGACACATCCCTATCTAGATATGAGAGATGAGGATAATTGAGTCTCTCACATCTAGACAGGGGATAGTTGACATATCTATTTATATGGTAGAGAGATGATTCCAATCTTATTGAGACTATATAAGTCATAAACAGGATAGTCTCATCCATTTAATGAGAGTCCACCCTATAGATATAGTGGGGATAGTCCATTCTCATGTGAGTCATAAATAGGATAGACTAGCCTTGAATAGTCTCATCCATTCTAGGAGAGT
Organism: Torreya grandis; assembly: GCA_037957365.1. Lineage (NCBI taxonomy): Eukaryota > Viridiplantae > Streptophyta > Pinopsida > Cupressales > Taxaceae > Torreya > Torreya grandis. Next base: position 5,665,546 of record JARHVA010000293.1, read on the forward strand.
CCACCCTATAGATATAGTGGGGTCAAGTCCATTCTCATATAAGTCATAAATGGGATAGTCACTCACTCCCTATATATAGAGATAGATTAGGATTGGATCAATCAAATTGGTTTCACTGACCCTACCTCTATCTCAAACTCTAGATTAGAGAATCCAATCTATAGGGGTACTATCAACACTCACCTCACTAAGGTTATAATATTAGGAACCAAGCACATTAACCATGACTCTACCAGACTGGATTAGTAGATAGACCCTATATATCTATCTGGCATTGGTGGACACACTCTACTAAAAAACACATTCAGATAGGGAGATAGGGCCCCTCTATATATATGGGATAAGATAAGATCAAATCTATATAGAGGGGAAGGCCACCATATAGAGTTTAATGGGGTCTATATATTTGGGGGCATTATATCTATTTTTTTGGCATGCACTCGACCCCATATCTATACAGATAAGGGAGAGCACATATAGAAATTATAGCCTATATATCTATCTAGGGGCCAATTCCCCCCACCCCATATCTAAACTAAATATAGAATTTAACTCTATATTTATCTTTATCTTTATCTCTATCTCTATCTCTATCTTTATCTCTATATCTATGGGGTTGAGCCCTATCTAGGAGTTGCAAGCAATCCTCTCTCCTATATCATTTATATTAGGCCACTTAACATCCATTTAGCATCTTCCATAGAATATAGATATGGTCATGCCACTACACTGTATAAAAGCAAGTGTGAATCTTCATTCCCTTGTATATAGTCAAAAGCGGCTATCCTATCTCTCATATCCCATATAGTTAAAGGGTGAGGGGGATATTTTGAAGATAATGATAAATCCATATCACTAGAGGGGATCCTCAGTATAAATAATTTATAGGCCAAATAAACTCTAGATTGGGGGTCCTCATCATAACGATCTTCATAATCTATTATCTATTCTGGAAGATAGATAGATAGGGTGCACGCACGCACACACACACACACACACACTATATATATATATATATATATATAGAGAGAGAGAGAGAGAGGGGGGGGGTTGATAGGATCTATATTTGACTATATAGAGGAGGGGGAGGACCAATATCCAATATTCTTATCTTATCCAATGGCTAGTCGGTCAGGTAGTCATATAACTCCACTCTAGGTCCAAAAAAACTCTATATAAGCCAACTATATACAGTTGTTTTGGTAGTCAAGGAGGTTGATCCATAGTCTAATCACTCCATCGCCCCTCTATCTTATTAACCGATAGGGTAGGTTCCATCCCCTACCCTATATATAGCCAAGCCCTTTCACGATGGACTAGATGGAGAACTTCATTTCATTGAGATCAAGTCAAGATTGGCTAGATCAATTGGCTATAGACCTAACTAACTAACCTTCGAATAACATAAAGGTTCTATGTTATTGCCTACCATTCCATCATAACCTCCTAACTTTATTATCATTATGACTACACCACCTCTCTCATTATTCATAAACCATTTATCTATACATGGCCAGACATATTCTATCTATCCTTGCCAAGGTGCCCTATCTACTTATGGGACAAATTGACCAAAGACTTGTCTAGATGTCCCCTATCTATATATAGTATAGACAGATAGAATCCATCCTTGCCACTCTCTATCTGGGGTAGAATCCATCCATACCAATATAAGCAATGACTATCATATCACATATGTGTATGATCCTAATTGATTATATATGTAACATGATGCCCAAACAAGTTAATCCAAACCAAGCCCTCTAAGCCTCTTCTAGTCCATGCCCTCCTCACCTTATCACTTATCTATAAGATATGATGCCCAACATGGCATCTCTGGCCAAATATATAAGATAAGATCTATAGGGATGGGGCAGGGGTGGATAGATAGATAGGGCCATCTCATGATAGATAGAATGAGTAGGTGGGTCACCTATATATCTATATGGGGCCCTATAGATCCATAGGGTATGACCCCAAAATAGATATTTATTTTGTAGAGAATCAACCCACCACCTCTATCTATCTTTAATTAGACAAAATAGTGTAGGGCCATGAATCAACCCACCCTAGATAGATATAGATATATTATGTATATAATCATGGTAATACGATGGGCCATATAGATTTTTAGGGTGAACCCACAATGGATATATCTAGTCCCCAAGTCTATAGTTTGATTGGCACCCCCACAGTCTCTATCACTAATATTTATTCCATTAACCAATTTGAGGATGAGTTTATAGATGATTTGGTGGCTCGTTAGAGAAGCTTGATCAACCAATTATCATTCTCCTTACCTCAGCTTGAATTGATCAAAAATTTTACCCGTGCTTATGCCAAGCACATCTCTCCTACATTACATGTCCAAATCTTCAAAACTTTTGATGAAGCTTTTACCATGGCCCACAAATTAGAGAACCGAGCTATAGATGAGGGTAAATTAAAGTTACAAAATAAGAACTCTACCTTGAAGTTATATAGAATAGATAATAGATATGGTGCCTCCAGGGCTGGGGTCGAGGGCCCTCTCTCTATAAATGGGGATAGAACTCCTACCATGTATATAGTTAGATAGATAAGGGCACTCCTAGATGGATATATAGGCTCAACCAATCAAGTCCCTACCCAAGTGCCCTCACCACTTGAGAATAGATTTATTGTTCAATGCTCTTCTCTGTACAAAATATAGATAGGGGGACCTCAAACTAACAGCTTATTCTCTTCCATCAATTGAGTCGCTCCCAATATAGCCTTGTCTATCTCTGGGGGGCAAGGCCTATCTAATATATATCTATATAGAGTTTCATTGGCACCCCACCCACTACCCCATATAGAGTAGAGTAGAGTATAGAGAGGGGACCTTCCCCCTCCTCAATCTCTCGCCACGATAATTATTCTGGGGAACTAATAGATATATAGGCATTGATTAGGTCCAATCATTTGTTTATTAGTGTAGTGTGGTTTATAAATGTGCATCAGATGGATGCCCTCCCTATAGTTGAGTTGGGCATTGAGATCTATATATATATATATATATATATATATATATATATATATATATATATATATATATATATATGGATAAGAATCCATATAGATAGAGGGGCTTGATTTACAAAGGTAAGGTTACACTCACCATCCTTATATATCTATCTGGGTTTTTTTGGCCTCTCTCATTTATTTATGGGGTGGGGGGGAGTTGATTGTATCACCAACTATATCTATCTGCTGCCCCCACCCCCTATATATCTTATAGATTTGAGTTTTTTGGCACATCTATATATAGGGTGGGGAGGGAAAGTGCCCTATCTATAGATAGGGGGGCACTTAATTGCCTTTATATATATATATATATATATATATATATATATATATATATATATATATATATATATATATATATATATATATATATATATATATATATATATATATATATATATATATATTTAGTTTCCTATATATAAAGAGGGGTGAAGGGCTCTATCTATTGGGTTGGGGGCCCTAGCCCCATCTATAGATAGGGATAGTCATTGAAGTGGGTGGTGATTATATGTGTGTGTGTGTGTGTGTGTGTGTGTGTGTGTGTGTGTGTATAGACACACACACACACATATAATCACCACCCACTTCAATGACTATCCATATCTATAGATGGGGCTAGGGCCCCCAACCCAATAGATAGAGCCCCTCACCCCTCTTTATATATAGGAAACTAACTCAACTCCCATATATATGGTTGGGAGGTTGGGGGTGCGCCCCTTCTCTATATATATGAATTTTATTTAGCCCAACCCAATATATAGAGCCAATTAAACTCAACTCAACTCCCATATATATATATATATATAGAGGTAACTCAACTCCCGTATATAGAGAGAGGGAACTCAACTCAACTCAACTCTATATGGTTGGGGGGTTGGGCAAAAGATAGAGTTAATCAATCTATATAGAGGGGGGGGGGGGAAATCATATATATAAAGTTGAGTTAATTTCCTATATATATATATATATATATATATATATATATATATAGAGAGAGAGAGAGAGAGAGTGGAGATGGGCTTTATCTATTATGGGTGTCCCCTCTCTCTATATATATGGAGTTTCTTTGGCCCTCCCTATATAGATTGGATCATAGATATGATATGGCTCCCCAGATAACTAGATAGATATATAGGGGGTTTTCATAGAAGTCAATTTCTCAATCAATAAAGGGGAGGGCACCACTAGTTGAATGATAGATATACATAGGGGAGGGGATTTCAATCAAGGATAAGAGATTAGGCACCCCTATATATCCATTTCTAAACATAGGGGGCCTCCATCACTTTATAGTGCAGCCATATAGATATAGATATAGATATAAATATAGATACAGATACATATATAGATATAGTTATAGATATATATTTGTCCCTCAATAGATTTCATATGGTGTTGGTGAAGCTAGTCTAGGGTGGGGTGTAGAGTGCAACCCTATCTCTATCTCTATCTCTATCTCTATCTCTATCTCTATATATATCTCTATCTATATTTATATATTGTGCCAATAAAATATACGGAGGGAGGGCGGGAGGGTACTGGCACCCCCATGGTCTATATGGAACCTCCACCCCATAGCTTCCCTAGATGGATATGTAAACTAACCTAGCACCAAACATCGAGCACTCATCATTGATCCCTATATCCTATATAATGGTCTCACCACTAAGAACACCAGACCTATCTAGATATTTACGGTGATCGAAACATAGAATAAAGAAGGGGCCGATATATCTAATCTCTATGGCGAGAGGTCCATTGGCCTTATCGAGATATCTGTGTTGATTGATCCATAGAATCTAGAGGGGATCACCTATAGATATACATAAATGTCATATCTATATAGAGGGACCACCCCTATCTATATAGACTTCATCAGTGCTCCATATCTATATAGACTTCATTGGTATAACTATATGGCCCAAGATATAGATAGATAGATAGATGGGCATCGAGAGAGTGAATCTATATTATGTATGTGATACAAATGCCCTCTAAAGTGAGTTGATGAAGTTTAGATAGGGTTTGATCCATAGTGAGATCTTAATCTTAAAAGTAGAGGGGATCGATCCCATCACCCAATGTTAAGATATATATGGATGCGATAAGGCGCCTCTCTCTACAGACCATCGAGACATTCTATTCATTTAGTCATTCTATTCATGTAGTCATTCTATTCATGTAGTCATTCCATCTCAACTGCCTATCTATATATATGGGGATTAGATAGAATTCTAGCAGTGGGATGGATAATCTAGCATTCATATAGATAAGGCCTCTTGTTATTGCTTCTTACCTATCTAGTCGAGTGTTATCCTTGCCTAGCCTATATAGGGAACTAGTTATCCCATATATAGGGCAGTGTTATACTATCCTATATGTATAGATGGTGAGTGTTATCCGTGCCTATAGATATAACTAGGAGTGCCATATATATATATATATAGGGCTTCGTATCATGTATAAAATCGAGTGATTAGTGAGTGTCATCCTTGCTTTGCCTATCCTATTCCTGAAGAGGATGGCTAGGTATGACTTAGAAGATTAAACCAAGCTGGAAGATAGAGTATTGGCTTCTCTCTCATTCTTTCCCAACCCTCTTGGGGTTTTCAATAGGTTATAAGAAGACTTCTAACAGCTATAAGGGATGATGAGATGGGATGTATCTATGTTGTATTCGGCCCATCAGATAGATAGGGCTATTAGCCAGAACTATAGCTAGTAGTCAATGAGTGACTACTCTATATCATATCGATCAAGTAATGATGGATCAAGGGTACCACTCTTCTCAATGAAATTATGGCTTTATCTCCAGTGATGAGGCTCTCTCTCATGGGTGGCATTGATGGCATCTCCTAACAAATTGAGAACTAGTTATCCCATATATAGGGTAGTGTTATCCTATCCTATATATATAGATGGTGAGTGTTATCCTTCCTTATAGATATAAATGAGGGTACCATATAGATATATGGATTCATATCATGTATATAATTGAGTGATCAGTGAGTGTATTCAGTGAGTGTTATCCTTACCTTGCCTATCTTATTCTAGGAGAGGACAACTAAGTATGACTTAGAAGATTGAACCAAGCTAGTAGATAGAATATAGGCTTCTCTCATTCTTCCCCAACCCTCCCAGGTTTTAAAATAGGTTATAATAATACTTCTAACATCTATTAAGGATGATGAGATGGGATGCATTTGTGTTACATTAGACCCCTCAGATAGATAGGGCTAGTAGCTATAACTATAGCCAGTAGTTGGTGAATGACTACTCTATATCATATCAATTAGGTAATGATGGATCGAGGGTGTCACTCTTCTTAGTGAAGCGATGGCTTGCTCTCCAGTGATGGGTCTCACTCTCATGGGTGGCATTGACAACATCTCTTAATAAATCTCCTCATGCCAGTAATCATTCAAAAGATTGAGCCTTCTTGGTCCCATCTCACCCTCATACCATTCCATTAGGGCTGAATGAATAGCTTATCTATTATGCTTGTAGATTAAGGATCTTCCTTCACAGATATGGTTTAGGACCTGACCCACTATCTCTATCTATATGGAGAGAGTGGGGGTGATGGCACCTAATTTTTTGCTTGGATATGGCTAGCACTAGCAAGAAAGGGATGGAATAGATTGAGCGAAGGTACACCACTAAGGTAGTACTATATGGTACATCACCAAGCTCATGGACCATCATTACATATATATACATGATATGAGCTACCATCGGGAGAGCACCCCTCTCCTGATGAGTGAGAGGACTAGGGTATGGCATGATGATGAAGAGGTGGTGGCTACTATGATAATGCAGAGAGGCTCATCCATATATATAGAGGGGGTCCCTATATCTCTATCCAATCCCCACGCACCCCTATCCATCTATCTATCTATCTATCTATCTATTTGGGAATAAAGTAGATAGGGGTGGGTGGGGATTTGAGAGAGTCTATCTTTCTCTATAGAGTAGGCCTTCGGCCCCCTAAATAGTGGTGGGGAGTACCTATACCTATAGTGATGCATTTGAAACAATTCCATACAATACCATTTCAATCCAAGGGTTAGGTTAGGGCCAAGTCTTGATTCAAGGATCGGTCATCTACACTAGTTCATATGAATAAATACCAGGCATCCCATCCATCAATTAATACCAGTTTGGTTCTTAATCAAACTATGACTATAGAGAGTTCATCCATCCATACTACATACGACTGTCTATAGTTTTTTTATCTCCATCGATCAAGTGCTCCTCCCTTCCTTGGGTTGATGCCCACCAGTATGCCATAGAATAGATTGATACTATTGTCACCTATATATCTATATGGGAATCATCCTAGTAACACACATATATATATGGGAGTTCCTCTCCCTAAACACAAATAATTTCTATCCATTATCCATTCCATATGAGGACACACCCAGGGGGAGGAAGAATCCTCGAATGTAGTGTTGATAAACTATCCCTAGGCCCTAGGCCCTAGGATAATAGAGGAGAGAGGGAGGAGGGAGTCTATATGGGATTGCCACTGTAACTCATCGTATATAAATAAGAAGGGGTGAACTCAAAGATGCCACCCCCCTAATGGGGTGGGGTGTCCTATATATTTGTATGGCCATATCCACATTTCTCATCTCTCTATTTGTTCCCCTATCTATATACGGGTCTACATCCTAGATCTGGTATTCCTCTCCACCTACCTCAATCCAATCCTCTTCGCTTTTGCCCCTATCTATATAGAATATAGGTGGATTCAATCACTTAAGGGTAGGGATCTAATATAGAGTGCTTTCCCATATATATATAGGGGGTGGGTGGTTTTGTAACAAGGGTGGTATGCCTTGGGTGGATTCATATTAGTGGTTGTCTCGAGTGGTCTGAACTATGCCCTATAAGTATCTTCTTTAGTGAAGTGAGTAATGCCATAACTAGACTATAGTGACATACTTGAATTAGTGAATGCCTTACCATACTCTAATGAAGTGAGTGATGCCCTATCTACTTGCTGATGCTTGGATTAGAACCCTTGAGGAGAGGCTCAATTCTCCTCATCCAAGCAAAAAAATGGAATCATCTCTCTTGTTGTGGGTGACAATTTCGTTGAGATGAATCTCTAGATTAGGGGATAGCTTCCCTTGATGCACCTTTCAAGCTCGTATTCCTATTATTAACAACTTAAGGGAATGAAAAGGGGTTAAAATAACTAGAATTTAAACCTATTTTGCTAGAGGTGATGCACCAACATATTTTCTCTACTCATACATTGAACATACACTTGAAACAGGGACAAGTTGCATATACACTTCACTCAATATCGACTCTCTCTCTCACACATCAGTATTTCAACATGGGGTCTAGGAGATGACATAGATTTAGGAAGACTTAAGAAATAGGCATTCTAAGACACTCTGTTGAATTAGATGTTCACTATATCTGCAATCTCTTCAAACACTTCTTATTGACCTACAAGAAGGAAATCACAATACATCAGGTACTAATGGAATTAACATGTGAAGGTAAATAGAAATTACACTTGCACAAGACTAATGCCAACCATGTACACTTAATGCACTCTTTGAAGGAGGTAAAACACTTGTCTTTATTGACTCAAGGTAAAATTTTGGTAGGGCTTTGCCATACCAGGCAGAGAGATCCTCAAATGAGTTATGAGAATCCATATATATAGCCTTTGAGAGAGAGATCAAGCAAAGGGAGTTCAAAGGTCACTTGGACATTTGTCACCCTAAGAATAGAAATAGTTACATTACATTCTATAAGATGATTTCTTTATGATTAAACTAGCAGAATCAAGATATATTGATCTATATTTTTCTATAGATGGGTCCATCTATTAGAATGTCATTTCAATGCAAGTTGTTCTTTACTGGCTCACTGATATGTGTAATGGTGCAACAACTTGAACCATGACCTACCTATTTATGCTTTCACACCAGATGCTCAAGATCTTGCCATTTATCATTTCCACATTTGTCTTCAGGTTCTTGCCAAACTTCTTTGACTCCAACGGCTAGTGCTTGCAACTTGAAATTGATGTTCTATGGGCTGTCATCTTTTGTTTGAATCCCAATAGCTAATTTCCACAGTCTAAACTTGATGTTTTACAGGCTATCACCTTTAGGTATTTCTTTCAAAAAAAAATTCCTATGGTCACAGGAATTCATTTGGGATCTTTGTTTTGGTTATTTTCCTTCAGCTTTTTTCAAGGAACAATTTCTCATTTCCTTTGGACAAATTATTCAAAGGATTTCCTTTAGATTTTATACTAAGTGCCCTCTGCAAAAATAAAAGTTCTCTTCAGATTGTTGAAAACATACCACTAGAAAAAATACAAGTGACCCTTCAAAAATTTTGAAAAGTACCTTTTGGCATTTGGATTTTCTAGAGTAGTCCACTTGTCCTTCAGCTTTTGAAAACATCCCTTCAAACTTTTGTTTGTCCCTTCGACGCTTCGAAAAATTTATAGTGTACCTTTCTTGTGAGAAAGACACCCTTTGGGAAAGTTGTTTCAAACAAAATGTCCAAAATAATTCCTTCGGATTTCTTACAACTTTGCCCTTTGGAAAATCTGTCTCGAACAAATTGTCCAAAAGAATTCATCATGTAAACAAAAAACCCAAAGGCAAAACCTCCAAAAGAATGAACAAAAGACCTGAAAGATTTCAAAGGCTTAGCAAAGACCAAAGCAATAGACTTGTACATTTTTTATGACTTGTATAAAACATTTCATGCATACTAGACTTAGGCAGCTAAGTTTTCTAGATAGGGGTGACTAATTTTGGCTTGAAAGTCCAAAATCTGGTCAATAAATTGGTGATTTGTAGGTGTAGTATGTCTGTTATACTGACTAGACTAGTATCCTATATAGTCCATTGGGCATGGAGTAAATTAAGGACTAAAATAAACTAGAAACCTTGAGCATGATTCAGAACCTGATCAACAAGACAACCATTGACTACCTCCAACACACAAATAAAAGAAACACACAATAAATACCAAATCAAACACACATGTGTTACTTAGCACTTAGGAAAAGACAAGACACAATAAAACGGAAACTAAATATGTACTGCCAACCAGATATGTTCTTCCCCCTCCTGAATCAATGTGAAAACTTCTTAGGTCTCTTTCATGGCAAGAAACCTTGTGATGCCAAACAAGTGGTTGGTTGGAGTAGGAGATTGGGGACTCATCCTTCTTGCTTGCCACCTTTATTGGCATTTATCCAAGTGGATCAGGTTTAAACATGTTTCCAACATATGTACTCATCTTTCTCTTTGAAACATGTCCCATGTTGGTCCTTCATGTTAGTGTAGTCCATCAATGGATCAATGGTTGCTATTTCATCATCATAGGGTTCATTTGGCTCATGGCCCTCTTGGTATGTATCATGGACCAACTCATTCTTTTCTATCTCCTTGAGAAGCTTGTCAAACTGATCTCTTGCTTCATCGTAGCTCTCTTGAAGAAGGGTGGTTGTGATGTTTGAGCTGAGACAAAATTTCTAGCTCATTTCAAAATTCATCATTTTCTAGCTCAAAAATTCATTCTTCAACGCTCTTATCAAAACAATCAGACTTCTCTCCTTATTTCTAACAAACAAAAGTCTCTAGCTGCTCAAAAACAAAGGTCTCTAGCTATTTGACAACATGCTCTTGAACCTCATTCAACTTAGGTCCCATGGCTCAATCGTTATCTTCACCAAAGCAACAAGAAGGTTCATTAAACAAAGGGAAAGAGAGCTCCCCATGCTTACATTTTTCATCATCATTGACAAGTGAAGCTTGTCAATATCATCTTCATATTGTTGGAACATTTGCATGTATGTGTAGCCTATATATTCTCCTTGAATCATGTCACCTTCAAGAGTCACTTCTTCAACCTTATTTTCAAGAAAATCTCCTAGAACAGCCACCTCTTGAGATATGATATGACTACATTGTTCATCTTTGATAATGCTTTCCACTTCACACTCAAGATGATAGTCACCATGATGATGTTCATATGGAGTATATATGATGACCTCATCTTCATTCTCACTCATGATAGCCACTTGATCAGCCAAGAATTGCATTTTTTCTTGCTCATTTGCCTCCCTTAAAATAGTTTCCTTTTTAGGATGGAATGAAATGAAGTGTGAATGGATAGGTTCATGACTCTAAAATGTAGGAGTTGGAGTATGGAAGGTAACGAAATATGAAGGGAGTGAAAATGGAGTATGAGATGAAGGAGAGGACTTAGGAATAGACTTTGAAAAGAGGCAAGCACTAGTGAGGTCAAAATTAGATTGGGAATGAGAAGTGAGGTTTTCTTTGAGAAGCTCATGAGGAAGAAGAGGTAAACCTTGGGATAATATCAATTGATTCTCTTCCTTCCACTTAACCAACACTTCATCCACATCAGATGTAGCTTGATGACTCTCTTGAAGGGGTGTAGAAGGGGTGTGTTTAGACATGGGATATTATATTAGGTTTAAACCTTCCATTACACCTTGATTAAGGAACCTTATTCTTGACTCTAATTCTTCAATCTGTTTAGCTAGATTTTCTTAGAAGAGTATTTCTTGGAGATCATGCACATCATCATGATGAGGAAGAGTAGCTTCATTTTTCACTTCATACTCTTGAACAATACTCTTCTCTTCTTTCTTACCCCATGATTCCACTATTTCATTCCAACCCATGATCTTAGGATTGGAACTCTCTTCTTAAGGATAGGAAGCAACTTTATCTTTCTCAAGGTCTTGAGCTGGTTCATGATAGACATTTCTTCACCCTGGAATCTTGACATCATGTTGAAGGGCTTGAAGAGGTTGAGGGGAACCAAGAAGAGTTTGCACATGCATTGGAAGAGTTGCTTGAGGATGGGCATATTGTTTTCCAACAGAAGTAGGATGATTTTCTTCAAAGAGGGCCCACAATCTAAGGAATTGAAAAAAATAGTTTCCATAAAATGTTCTTCTAATGTCCTTAGTGTTGGATTGCTAGGTGCAAAGGATTAACAACAAGAGTAGTTAATGCATTAGATGGGTTAGAAGGTTGACTCATTTTAATTTGGTGAGCAAGTGTTATTTGATAAAAAGGATTTGGTGTACAGGGGTAGGGTTTCTTTTATATAGGAGGAGGTTGTTTTGGGATGGAAGCAAGGATACAAGGTTGACTGCCTTGAGTGAATTGGCTTCTCCAACTTACTATTTTATCCTCCATGGATTGCATGACTTAAGCTTGATTAAACAAGCATTCCTCCTTATACTTAAGATCTTGTTGATATTTGTTTCACTCATTCAACCTATTTATTTCCAACATTTGCTTTTCAAACTACAACATTATCTCCCTAACACCCTTATATTGACTAGGAGAAGGACAATTAGGAGAGTTACTTGAGGTTATTCCATGAACAACCTAATCTTGATCAAAACTTTATGAAGGACCATAAGATCTATACTGCTCGACAATAGAATTATACATACCAAATATGATTTCTTGATGTATTAGGGCTGCTTGACTAGCTGATTCAATGCGTAGTCACCATTGGTGTTGATTGAAATGCCTCCAAAATGCTAGTTGATTAAAGAACACACCAAGAATTCTTCAACTCTTTGGACAAATTATCCCACCAGGTGTGCCAAAAACTATTGACACTTGGAATTGCACCCTTGAGGAGAGGCTCAATTCTCCTCATCCAAGTGGCAAATGGAATCATCTCTCTTGATGTGGGTGACAATTTCATTTAGATGAATCTCTAAATTAGGGGCTATCTCCCCTTGATGCACCTTTCAGGCTCTTATTCCTATTATTAACAACTCAAGGGGATAAAAAGGGGTTAAAATAATTAAAATTTAAACCTATTTTGCTAGAGATGATGCACCAAAATGTTTGCTCTACTCATAACTTGAACATTCACTTGAAATAAGGACAAGTTACATATACACTTCACTCAATATCGACCCTCTCTCTCTCACATCAGTGTTTCAACATGGGGTCTAGGAGATGACATAGATTTAGGAAGACTTAAGCAATAGGCATTCCAAGACACTCTATTGAATTAGTTGTTCACTATATCTGCAATCTCTTTAAACACTTCTTGTTGACTTACAAGAAGCAAATCATAATACACCAGATATTAATGGAATTAATATGTGAAGATAAATAGAAATTACACTTGCATAAGACTAATACCAAGCATGTACACTTAATGCACTCTTTAAATGAGGTAAAATACTTGTCTTCATTGATTCAAGGTAAAATTTGGTAGGGCCTCACCATACCAAGTAGAGAGATCCTCAAATGAGCCAAGAGAATCCATATATATAGCCTTTGAGAGAGAGAGATCGAGCAAAGGGAGTTCAAGGGTCACTTGGACATGTGTCACCTTGAGAATAGAAATAGTTACGTTACATTATTTAAGATGCTTTCTTTATGATTACACCAACAGAATCAAGATATGTTGATCTAGATTTTGCTATAGATGGATCCATCTGTTAGAATGTCATTTCAATGCAAGCTATTCTTTATTGGCTTGTCGATCTATGTAATGGTGTAATAACTTGAATCATCAACTTGCCTATTTATGATTTTTGTACACCAGATGCTCAATATCTTGCTATTTGTCATTTCCACATTTGTCGTCAGGTTCCCACCAAACTTCTTTAACTCCAATGGCTAGTTTTTCAGCTTGAAATTGACATTTTGTAGGCTGTCAATTTTTGTTTGAATCTCAATGGCTTATTTCTGTAGTCTGAACTTGATGTTTTGCAGGCCATAACCTTTAGGTATTTCTTTCAAAAAAAATTCTCGCAATCACTTTTCCTCACAGGAATTCATTCGATCTCTTTGCTTCAATTCATTTCCTTTGACTTTTTGCAAGGAATGATTTCTCATTACCTTCAAAAAAATTGTCTGAAGGAATTCCTTTGGATTTTCTACTAAGTGCCCTCCATAAAAATAAAAGTGACTTTTAGCTTGTTGAAAACATACCTTAAGAATAAATGTAAGTGACCCTTCAGAATTTTTCAAAAGTACCTTTCGACCTTTTGATTTTCTGGAACGGTCCACTTGTCCTTCGACTTTTGAAAACATCCCTTTGGACTTTTGTTTGGCCCTTTGGCACTTTGAAAAAGATCCCTTTGGAAAATTTGTAGTGTACCTTTCTTATGAGAAAGATACCCTTTGGGAAAGTTGTTTCACATAAAATGTCCAAAACAATTCCTTTGGATTTGTTACATGTTTGCCCTTCAAAACTTTCATCTTGAACAAATTTTCTGAAAGAATTCAGCACTTAAACAAAAAACCCAAAGATAAATAACCCAAAGGCAAAACCTCTGAAAGAATGAACAAAATACCCAAAAGATTTCAAAGGCATAGCAAAGACAAGCAATAGACTTGTACGTTTTTTATGACTTGTCTAGAACATTTCCTGCACACTGGACTTAGGCAGCTAAGTTTTTTAGATATGGGGTGACTAATTTTGGCTTGGAAAGCCAAAATTTGGTCAACACTACCCATACCATCCTACCTTGCCCAACCCATGCCATACTCAATGATGCCCTATCTACGCATACCATCTAGCCTAGCCCAGCCCTTTAGTGAAGTGATCTAGAATAGCATAGTGATGCAATCCATATGTAGCATGAGGGGCACCCATCGGCTGAGTGGTTCATGCAGTGATGCAGTCCATCCACTCTTGACTCCATCCACTCCTAGCTGAGACTAATATGTAAAGTCTTAAAGTGATGCAGTCCATCCATTCCTGGCTAGGACTAGAGTGGTGTAGTCCATACTATAGATCCATACTAGATACATACATATATCAAAGAAATATGACTAATATCAATTATTATATAGATAGGGTAGGCTAATCGGGCTACTATATAGATTGAGGGAGGGGACACCTATATATATCTTTACTATAGATAGGAGGCCCAACTATCTATAGCCCTACCCCCATATATGTAAGGCCAAAAGCCCCCATATATAGTAGTTAGATAGGGTCCCTATCTCTATTCTATATGGGTATAGATATATATAGGTGAGGTACCTAGATATAATAGATTAGGCCATATCTCTCTAGATGGGGCCATACCATCACTATAGTTTAGGGCCTCCCTGACTGTATATCTATATCTAGAGGGCCTTTAAGATATACAAAGTAGAGGGCTCTAATGAGCTTAGAGAGGAGGCTATATAGGATATAGTTATGCTTGGCCCTACATATGGCATCAGGAGTCAATTGATTTCCCTTCCCTAGATAGATATATAGGCCTTGACATATCCCATATAGATAGATAAATAGATAGGTAGATAGGGCACCCTATCTATTTATATGAGATATATAGATGTGGATAGGGATAGGGTCTAGGGCATAGGGTGGCATAGGGGCCTTAGAATTTAAAGGGGGGTGACATATATCTAGTTGGTAGTCGATAATCAGTACCCCCCTCTAAATTATAAGGCACCTATATATAGATATGGCCAAACTCAAATCTAGAGTTTAAAGTAAATAATCTAGAGAGACGGGGGTACCACATCACCCATCTAATGATTAGGTTAGATCATATTGGATTCTATACATGATATGATATAATCAATCATCAACCATATCATGTAAATGTGGGTTCTCATCCCCCACCCCATAGAAACCAATTTTTAGGGGCTCTATCTACACATATAGATTCTAGTTAATTTAGGCCCTATGTATCTATTCCATCTAGAAGGATAAGACAATATCTCTCCTGACAGTAGGCTAGTCAGTCAAGTAGGCTTGCATGTAGATCGAATAGGTGGGTTTGGCCATAAGCAATTCTAATATAGGGGCCTGCCCATATCCTAGATCTCTATAGATGGATGGGGACGTGTTTATCTCTATCAAGTTAGCCCTCTCTCTATATAGGGTTAGGTTAGGTCAGTGTTATCCCATCTACTACTAGGCCCTATTAGGTAATCAATTAATATAAGGACTTCCATTCTACTATCTAAATGGAGGAGAGGGACTGACTCTATATACTATAGAGAGTAGGCTAAACTCTAACTTTACTTGATCCCCCTAAAGATATTACATCAAGAAATGAACCCCTAAAACTCTAGGCCCCCTCTCTATCTATATCTAGAGTGATATGGCATCTATGTATAGGAATTGAAATCATGAGATGTCCCTATCTATATATCCACCTATCTAGAGTGAGTGGTCGACATTCACTTCATTATATAATCCTTATCTATCTTGTATACCCCATTGATCTATCTCATGCTAGATAGTTAGGTAGTGAGACAGTCTTTCTCATTCCCCCCAACTCATCTATCTCTATTTTTGATCTGTTAATTGATCTACCACCCTATCTATGGTGCCTTCGATTAGTTACTACAATAAGGAATGATATGGCATCATTACAATGGTGTGGTATGTTGTCCCTGAAAAATGTCACTCATTTTTGGGACAACCTATGGACTATTTTGGCCCAGCACAAACCAAAATTTCTCTCTTCCCTTCTCAAAACTTGTTCTGAGCTTTCAAATTCCTCATTTTTCAAGCTTTTTTAGTAAAGGGATTATCAAGTTTAACAGGTTCAAAGGCTTCTGCAGGGGAGTCCAATCAAAAGAACTAATTTCCAACACTTAGTCATTTTCAGGATTGGTTCAGCACCTTAGTTCAATCAAAAATGTCCATCGGCAAGCATCTAAGCAAGGATTGAACTGTTAAACCTTGAACCATTTTGGTTCAATGGGTTTAATGGGTTCAAAGGTTCAACATCATCAACAAGAGCTAAGTGCATTTGTCAGAGGTTCAAAGTTCAACCGTTTCAAAGGTTCGACATCATCAGCAAGAGCTAAGCACATTTGTCAGAGGTTTAAAGTTCAACCGTTTCAAAGGTTCCACGGCTCTGAGCACTTAACGAGTTTCAAAGGCTTGAACCATTGAACCATTGAACCTTAAACCATTTTGGTTCATTGGTTCAACAGGTTCAACAACCAAAAGGTTCAACACATTTGGTTCAAAAAAATATCAAAGAGACTTAGCCAAATAAAAGGAATGAACTGATTGAACCATTGAACCTTAAACCGCTTCAAAGTTCAATGGTCATGGGTTCAAAGGTTCAAAGGTGGAATTAGTCAAAGAAAGAAGCAGTGAAATAGATGGTTCAACCGAAGCACATGCAAAATAAAAGGATGAGTGGAAGCTACCAAGTGTTATCTGCTGAGACACATTATACTTTGTTTCTAAAGCAATGGATACTGCCACGTGTCCCTTTTGAAATTTTTCAGAAGCCTCCAAGTGTCAATATCTGCAGTCCCTTCCTTTGGCTTCACTGTATTGAGCAAAGACTATGGTGGGTCTTAGGAGAATGACTAAAGTAGGTGGAGGCCGACAATTGTCATTGTCTGTGAGAACTCAAATGAGCCCCAAACATTTCTATGGTGTTGCAAAAGCCTGAGAGCAGAAAGTGCCAAGTGTCAACAGTGAAAGGTTTCAGTATGATGTGGTGAAAGGTGCCACATGTCTCTGGTTAAAAGTGGTGGAAGGTGCCATGTGTCAAAGACAAAGCACTCTCAAATGCAGAAAGACATAACCAAGGAAAGGTCTCCTTCAGACAAATTGTCCGAAGGAATTTCTTTGGACATTTTGTCTGGAAGAAATAAAGAGACAAAAAATCCTTCAAAAGAATTAAAGCTTAAAGGCCACCCAGATGATCTCGAAGGGTAGGTACCCTTGAGGGGGGACACTCAACACTCAAAAATGGGCCTATTTACAGCTTCCTTTAGGGAGGGTCAAGCCTCAAAGCACAGTGAAAACTACCAAGTGTTTGCATCCATGCTAACAGTCTCTAACAAGTTTCAAAGCTTATTCCAAAAAGTTGATTTCAAAGTTGTGAATGCTGCCATGTGTCCTCGCCTATGTCATAGTGAAAAGCAGCCATAGCAAGTGATAAAGATACAAAGGGAGTTGTTGAGAAGAATGACAGGCCCACAAACATCAAATTTAAGATGACTGACTAGCCAATAACTTTCAAAAGATAAAAGACTCGTGAGCAGCAAATTTGCTACAAGGAAGTGTTTGTTGAGCTTTATAAATTTAAAATGTAGACCCGAATGCATCCAAAGACCCTAAATCTATAGCCAAATGAGAAGAGACAAAGAGGGAAACCCAGTAGGAATTAATTTTAGTATGTGAAGCAGTTCATCAGGTAGATATTTGGGGCCTGCAAACATTGAAAGTGCAGCCTATTTGTCCCCTTTGGAATAAAGGCAAAGTAGACAATTAAGTGGCTAGCAGGTGATGGAATGAGTAATTCAGGCCTAGGAGTAGACAAAGGAGATGAACCAACATGCCATAGTTAAGGCAACTGCCCTGCTCCAGCATGGTCCTCCCTGATAGAATCAAAAATGCATCCAAGGCATTAATTGCACAGCATGGGTCGCTCCATAAGACAAAGTGCCAAGTCTCTCCTGGCCTCTATATAATGTAATCTCTCATTCGATGCAAGAGAGACCTTCTGATCATAGAAGTAAAACTCTACCTAAATTGAAAGGTGAATACTGAGACTTTGAGCTCAGATTGTTGTTCATATTATTTTATCTAAATGAGAAAGCAAGTTGTTTGTAGACTTTGTGCTATCATATCTTGTATCATTTTAGAAGATTGTTCTTATGTTTGTCCTCTGAATGTCTTCTTGTTTATTTAATCTAACAAGTAAAATTAGTGTAAGTGATAAGGAAGGTGTCTTGAAGCTAGCTACTTTCAGACTTTTTGATGTCATATTTGTCTTCAGTGTGTGTTTTCTTTCTATTTCTGTGTAAAAGACCTTGGGATGACTTTGTGCCCTCATTATTCTTTGTATCTCACTCTTAGATAGTCAAGGTGGAGACTTTGTGCTACATCTTAGATTGCTAGTTACTTTGTTATTATTTATTTGTCACTACCAGAAAGATTCTTGTTATTTACAAGAACAAGCACTTCTGAATGAAGAGAAGCACCATCTATCATTTCACCAGGATTTCTACTATCCAAGAAGGGATCTAGATCTTTGTTGAATAGCACTTCTCAAAGAAGAGAAGTGCCTTCACCAATCACCCAAGATTTCTCCTTTGATTTGTGAGCATCATCTCTGAAAAAAGAGAGATGGATGGTTTATCCTACCCCCGAGTGTTATTTTCAGCTTATATATATATATATATATATATATATATATATATATATATATATATATATATATATATATATATATATATATATATAGCTCCTGTGTATTTATAAGGAACCTCCCCTTGATGAGAGGAGAGATTAGTCCCCTTTTGATGTGGTAAACCTACACATTTGGCTGACCAATCTTCTTGTTGTGGTTGATCAAACCTATTTTGTTTACCAGTTAGCTGGTTGACAAAATATTCACCTAACAGTTTTTGGCAACTCTGCTAGGGATGAACATGCAGTCTGAAGCCTCAAGTTTTAGATTTAAGCAGTCCCTACCCTTATCCATTACAGACTCTAGCGACTCCGTTCAGTGTTTTACCCACTATCATTATAGCCTTACCATCTTCCTCCATCTCTATTATATTATCTAGTCTACAAAACCAGAGCCACTGGGATAGAACGCGCAGTTTGAAGCCTCAAGCTTCAAGCTGAAGTAGGGTCAATTCCTTCCAATCTTTGTTCTACAATCTGGCAAATCCATGCTATACAAGAAGCTAGAGAGCCCAAGGTAAAGATACTTTTTTAGCTATTAGCATCAATTTGCCTATCCATACACTGCCCAAATTTGTTATCCTCTTTTTCATAATCTCATCACGGCAGTTCAAGGCCCTTGGGGTAACCCATTCGGTCCACTAAATCTTACTCCACCTCTGCATGAACTTCCATGTAACTCAAGAAATAACTTTCCTAAATTCTTTGGTGATGGGAGAGTTCACCCTAATGAACACATTGCAGCCTTCAGCATAGCTTATGGTGTAATAGAGGTGGAATTTGAAGATGTGGTAGTCAAGCTCTTCATGGAAACACTACAAGGTGCTGCTACAGACTGGTTCTACCATTTGCAAGCTAGATCAGTAACTGACTGGGACACACTTAAAGCCAAGTTCGAAGTAAGGTTCAAGCATGTAGAAGATGCACATGCCTTGCTGGCTTAGCTCACACAGATGAAGAAGGAGCCCCATGAACCTATGAGGGACTTCATTACCAAGTTTGACAAATTGAGGCACAAGATTCCCATGGTTGCCCAGCCAACACCTCAAAATCTTATGTGTTTTTTTATCAACTCACAGCTGTCTGAAGTAAGTTTTTTGCTGAGACGGGCTAGACACATAGACCTTACTGCTACTCAAGACTTGGCTACTAAGGTAGAAGATGACCTTATCTTGTCAAAAAAGATAAGGAGAGACCTAAACAGAGCTAATTCTCCTTCATCTTCTAAAAATTTATCTACAACCACCACTGATCAAATGGTGCAAAAGCTGGCAAATGAACTGCTA
This sequence comes from Torreya grandis, assembly GCA_037957365.1. Lineage (NCBI taxonomy): Eukaryota > Viridiplantae > Streptophyta > Pinopsida > Cupressales > Taxaceae > Torreya > Torreya grandis. The sequence goes on from JARHVA010000293.1 coordinate 5,686,077, forward strand.
GCCTTGAAAAGGCAAATGGCACAAGGTATCTCTTTTGCTCTTTCATATAGAGATGTACCAAGTAGGACATTCCACAATCAGTCATATCAAGACAATGCTACCAGAAATCAAGGGTAGCCGAATCATCTTCCTCTCTCATAGAGAAACCTCACCCTTGAAGCATCTCCAACCAACTCAGTAATTAGATATTTGGAAACAAAACATGTTTTCTCTTTCCAGCCTAAGTTTGAGCAAGGAAATGACATTGATCTCTTCACGGAGGATCAAGAAATGTCAGCTAGTGAATCCCACATTGGTTTCCTAAATTACCAGGATGAACTCAAAAGTAAAGGTGATACAGTCGAAGGATCATACACAGTATTCACCTGATCCAAGAATCAATCAGTCCAACCAGCTGATAAGGAGAAAGCAGAGGAGCGACTTCAACCAGCAATTTCAATTGTTAAATGTGGGACCACTCTGCCTTTCCAGCCAAAGGACCCGGTGATTGCTAAGAAGGTAAGTACATCAAACATCCCTACACCTACTTCAAATTCATAGATCAGTCCTCCCCCTTAAAAACCAAAAGGATGAACTCCCATCCTCTCTTCCTAATCCATTTCAGTCATTTTACATAATTGATCATGTCAAAAAATTCAAAATTTAAATGACTGAATTTGAATACCTACAAGTCAACCCTAAGCAGTTGGACAGGTTGGTAGAGTATGTGAAGAATATAGTTGTCCCTAGAGAACAAGAGATTAGAAAGGTAACTCATGATCCTCCAAGGAACATGCCCATCCCAGTCACTCAGACATCAGCACCTAAAGCTTAGATTTTATTTGAGTCTTCAAGCAAGGGTAATTATTTTTTGTCCACATAAGATGTTCATGTTTCTACAGATGAAAGTCCTGTAGCTGGCAATCCAAGAATTGATCCAAACAAGAAATCAGAAAAATTGGTAGGGTGTAATATAAATGAAGAAGGATCTTCCATCTTTAATGAAGATAAATTTGATAGAAGATCAGCTTTTGATGATGCTTGGATCCTAGAATTTGATGGCAGCAATTCTTCACCAATTTTAGAGTCGAGACTCTGTTGATATCTCCTTAAGAGGATATTTTTCCTTCATGCAAGTTACAATTTAGCAACACCAACAACACAACTGAATGTGAATCTATGTTTCTCGGATTGAAGGCTGCTCAAGACCAGGATATCAAACTCCTTCACACCAAAGGAAATGATGAACCAGTGGTTTCTCAGGTGTTTGAGGGGGACAATCAAAGCATGTGCTGGACTAAACCAACAGAATAGCAAGCTATGGTGGTGGACCATACTACTGTACTCCAAAGTTAGCAAAAAGAACTCTTCACCAAGAGAGCAAGTAGTTATGGTTTTCAGATTGAAGACCAAGTCTCGCCATGGGGCAAGAAGAGAGAATGGAAAGGAGTGCATAGAAAATGTGATTTTTTGTGGAGACTTCCATTCGCCCATCATTGATTATGAGGAGAAAATAGTTTCTTACTAGTTTATCAGGATGGAATGCCATTTTCACTATCTCATAGTGGGTAGCATCCGAAGTGCTTCAAATATTGAGGCATTAGATAAGATCATCTATACATATGTATATTTATATAGTCTTTAGTTCTATTTTATGCTTTTCATTTTCATTTTTGGTGCCTTTCTTTTTGGGTAGCATGACTCCATATCCCAATGGCATAATTTAGGGCACTGGAGATTCTAGTTTCTACTCTCCTCAACTATGTTTCAAGTTTTCAACTGAAGGTAGTTCCCCAACTGGAGCCAGCTATTGTCCCCAAAAAATGTCACTCATTTTTGGGACAACTTATAGACTATTTTCACCTAGCACAGACCAAAATTTCTTTCTTCCCTTCTCAAAACTTGTTTTAAACTTTCAAATTCCTCATTTTTCAAGCTTTTTTAGTAAAGGGATTAGCAGGTTCAACAGGTTCAAAGGCTTTTACAGGTGAGTCCAATCAAAATAACCAATTTCCAACACTTAGTCATTTTCAAGATTGGTTCAGTGCCTTACTTCGATCAAAAATGTCCATCGACAAGCATTTAAGCAAGGATTGAACCATTGAACCATTGATCCATTGAACCTTGAACCATTTCAGTTCAACAAGTTCAATGGGTTCAAAGGTTCAATGTCATCAGCAAGAGCTAAGCGCATTTGTCAAAGGTTCAAAGTTCAACCATTTCAAAGGTTCAACGTCATCAGCAAGAGCTAATTGCATTTGTCAGAGGTTCAAAGTTTAACCGTTTCAAAGGTTCCATGGCTCCGAGCACTTAATGAGTTTCAAAAGCTTGAACCGTTGAACCTTGAACCATTTTGGTTCATCGGTTCAACGAGTCCAATGACCAAAAATTTCAACACGTTTGGTTCAAAAAGATATCAAAGAGACTTAGCCAAATAAAAGGAATGAACCGATTGAACCGTTGAACCTTGAACCGCTTCAAAGTTCAATGGTTCATGGGTTCAAAGGTTTAAAGGCAGCCTCAGTCAAAGAAAGAAGCAGCAAAATAGATGGTTCAACTGAAGCATGCGTAAAAGAAAAGGATGAGTGGAAGCTGCCAAGTGTCATCTATTGAGACACATTATACTTTATTTTTAAAGTGACGGATACTGCCACGTGTCCCTTTTGAAACTTGTCGAAAGCCTCCAAGTGTCAATATCTACAGTCGCTTCCTTTAGCTTCACTATATTAAGCAAAGATTGTGGTGGATCCTGGGTGAATGACTAAAGCAGATAGAGGCTGACAAGTGTCATCATCTGTGAGAACTCAAATGAGCCCCAAACATTTCTATGGTGTTGCAAAATCTTGAGAGCAGAAAGTGCCAAGTGTCAATGGTGGAAGGTTTCAATATGATGCAGTGAAAGACACCACGTGTCTCTGGTTAAAAGTGGTAGAAGGTGCCATGTGTCAAAGATGGAGCACTCTCAAATGCAGAAACATAGAACCAAGGAAAGGTCCCCTTCGAACAAATTGTCTGAAAGAATTTCTTTGGACATTTTGTCTGAAAGAAATAAAGAGATGAAAAATCCTCTAAAAGAATTAAAGCCTGGAGGCCACTTGGATGATCCTGAAGGGTAGGTACCCTTGTGGGGCGACACTCGACACTCAAAAATGGGCCTATTTCAAGCCTCCTTCAGGGAGGGTCAAGCCTCAAAGCGTAGTGAATTCTTCCAAGTGTCTGCATCCGTGCCAACGGTCTCTAACAAGTGTCAAAGCTTATTTCGAAAAGCCTATTTCAAAGTTACAGATGCCACCATGTGTCCTCACCTACGTCATAGCAAAAAGTGGCCATAACAAGTGAGAAAGACACAAAGGGAGTTGTTGAGAAAAATGATAGGCCCACAAATGTCAAATTTAAGATGACTAACTAGCTGATAACTTTCAAAAGATAAAAGACCCGCAAGTAGTAAATTTGCTACAAGGAAGTGTCTGTTGAGCTGTGTAAATTTAAAATGCAGACCTAAATGCATTCAAAGACCATAAAGCTGGAGCTAAATGAGAAGAGACAAAGAGGGAAACCCAACAAGAATTAATTCTAGTAGGTGAAGCAGTTCATCGGGAAGATATTTGGGGCCTGCAAACATTGAAAGCACAGCCTGTTTGTCCCCTTTGGAATAAAGGTAGAGTAGACAATTGCGTGGCTAGCAGGTGATGGAATGAGTAATTTAGGACTGAGAGTAGACAAAGGAGATGAACCAACATGCCACAATTAAGGCAACTGCCCTGCTCCAGCATGGCCCTCCCTGACTGAATCAAAAATGCATCCAAGGCATTAATTGCGTAGCATGGATCGCTCCATAAGACAAAGTGCCAAGTCTCTCCTGGCCTCTATATAATGTAATCTCTCATTCGATGTAAGGGATACCTTTTGATCATAGAAGTAAAACTCTACCCAAATTGAAAGGTGAATAGTGAGACTTGAGCTCAGATTGTTGTTCATATTATTTTATCTAAATGAGAAAGCTAGTTGTTTGCAGACTTTATGCTGTCATATCTTGTATCATTCTAGAAGATTGTTCTTATGTCTATTTTCTAAATGTCTTCTTGTTTATTTAATCTAACAAGTAAAATTAGTGGAAGTGATAAGGAAAGTGTCCTGAAGCCAGCTACTTTCGACTTTGTGCTATCATATTTATATTCATTGTGTGTTTTCTTTCTATTTCTATGTAAAAGACCTTGAGACGACTTTGTGCCCTCATTATTCTTTGTGTCTCACTCTTGGACAGTCAAGGTGGAGACTTTGTGCTACATCTTAGACTGTTGGTTACTCTATTATTAGTTACTTGTCACTACCAGAAAGATTCATGTTGTTTGCAAGAACAAGCACTTCTGAAAGAAGAGAAGCACCTTCTATCATTTCACCAAAATTTTTACTATCAAAGAAGGGATCTGGCTCTTGGCTGAATAGCACTTCTGAAAGAAGAGAAGTGCCTTCACCAATCACCTAAGATTTCTCCTTTGATCTGTGAGCATCATCTCTGAAAAAAGAGAGATGGATGGTTTATCCTACCCCCAAGTGTTATTTTCAACTTATATATATAGTATATAGCTCCTGTGTATTTATAGGGAACCTCCCCTTGATGAGAGGAGAGATTAGTCACCTTTTGATGTGGTAAACCTACACATTTGGCTAACCAATCTTCCTGCTATGGTTGATCAGACCTATTTTGTTTACCAGTTAGCTGGTTGACAAAATATTCACCCAACATGGTAGAACTTGGATTGAATCTAGTAAGCCAGTCTGTTCACTAAAAGAATGTTAGTAACTACCTTAGATCAAGTCCTATTCAATCAATTCATAACCTCTAGTCAAGTGCGATCAATGCCTGCCTTAGCTATAGAAACTAGGGATAGGGGTGTGTAAATGGCCTAAAGGCCCTAGTCACCTAAAGTCCTTCCCGAAGTTGATTGAGTGCATAGCTATAATAACACTATCTCCCTTGGTAAGCACAGAAATTGCCCTAATCAAGGGCATAGATATAGATAGGCCCTGTATATAGATATAGATATAGATATAGATAACCACAATTGCCCCCAGATGGATATATATAATAATCTATCTATGGGAGGGGTGCTGACTATGACTATATATAACCACAATCGCCCCCAAATGGATATATATAATAATCTATCTATGGGAGGGGTGCTGACTATGACTTTATATAACCACAATCACCCCCAGATGGATATATCCTATCAATCCATATATAGAGAGGGGGTCCCTATCTAAAAATAACTAGAGGGTGTTGTCACCGAGCTACCTTCATCTGCATCAATTTTGATAAAACTAGAAGGTGCCGACATTGAGCCACCCTCATTCGCATCAATTCCACTCTCACATCCCCATATATAGATTGTTCTCCTTTCAAAGATTCTAGGGTCATTCATGTGAATGAGAACATGATGACTCATTTGTATTGGCATGTCCAAGGTTAACTCATTTTCAAGTGATTCTATCCTGGATTAGAGATAACCCATGATCTGTGGTGATCCCTTCCCCTTACCCATATAGAGAGTAGGGAATAACCAATAACCAGACTACCCCTAGGATTAGAGTACATGGTGATCCCCTTTCCTTGCCCATATAGAGAGTATGGCAATTCAACAATTCAACATGTAACCATGGCATATAAACTAGACTAGACTATACCGTGACCATGCAATGCAAGTTATATTATACATAGAGTTTGTGTAACTAGTCTATAATGGAGAACCCTCCCCTCCCCTTCCCTTCCCTCTATATAGATCTATATCTAGATCTCGATCTCAAAATTTTGATCACCGGGAGAGTCAAGTATTGCCCTATATAAATAGATAGTGTAGTTGAGTACGAAGTACTTTACAACCTAACCATCCCCATTATCTAGTCTAAGTCTATAGGAGTGCCCCCCTCGTGAGATGGACAAGTTCTAATTAATACCTCAAATGGGTCATTATCTATGATTCCCAAGTGTTTTATCTATCCACTGAGTTAAGTGACCCGCCCACATATATATATATATATATATATATATGGGGGTCACTTGACTTAGAACCCTCCCCTACCCTCTCCTCTATATAGATCTAGATCTAGATCTCAATCTCAAAATTCTGATCACTAGGAGAGTCAAGTGTTGCCCTATATAGATAGATAGTGCAATTGAGTACCAAGTACTTTACAACCTAACCATCCCCATTATCTAGTCTAAGTCTATAGGAGTGCCCCCCTCATGAGATGGACAAGTTCCAATGAATACCTCAAATGGGCCATTATCTGTGATTCCCAAGTGCTTTATATATCCATTGAGTCGAGTGACCCCCCCCCATATATATATATATATATATATATATATATATATATATATATATATATATATATATATATATATATATATATATATATATATATCAAAATTTTAATCACCAAGAGAGTCAAGTGTTGCTCTATATAGATAGATAGTGTGGTTAAGTACCAAGTACTTTACAACCTAACCATACCCATTATCTAGTCTAAGTCTATAGGAATGCCCCCCTCATGAGATAGATAAGGTCCAATGAATATCTTAAATGGGTCATTATCCATGATTCCCAAGTGCTTTATCTATCCGCTGAGTCGAGTGACCCCCTGTATGTATGTATGTATGTATGTATGTATGTCCATTTGAGTGCCCATTATCATATACTAGACTGACATGGTCTATTCTAGATTTGTGCCTAGATGCCATGTCTTATCTGAGTGTAGTTATATATATAGGGGAATATAGAGTTTTTTTGGCACCCCATAGAAAGGTTATGGAATGGAGTGCCTTTCCCATATAGATATATAGGGTGCCTCATAGATATAGATCCTAATATAGATAGATATATAGGGGTAGCCCCATATCCATATATGTATAAGGTAAGACACTAAATGAGGAAACCCACATGACCTTGTCTCTATTCTCAAAATGAGATGGTGACTTAGCTCATTCTCTTCTATTTGGGCTAGGGATAATAGAGACAAGGGGCATTGAATGGGCCAGATAGAGTATAGGTGGGGGTTAGAGTTTTGTTAAATGATAGGGTGATAAGGACAACTTGACCAACCCTATATATATATATATATATATATATATATATATGGGCCCTATCTCTATCTATATATGGGATCAATGGGGTATATATTCATTGTCAAGTCAGATATAGAGGTAGAAAGTAGAAACATATGCAGATTAAGTCTATATCTATATGGGGCCATCAGGGGAGAGGATAGATGTGGTCAACCTCTAACCTAACAAGGACCTCACCATATGTGTGAGTGTTCCCTATTGTTTGTTTATTTATCGGGAAGAGTGTGCCTCCTATGCCTTGTTCATCTTCATGGGAGTTTCATTTAATTATAGATTAGATAAGCCCCACCCTCCCAATAGTATATAGTTTCATTAGCACCCCCACCCCATATAAACTAAACTAACTATAAATGGAGTAGAGAATACTTTGTCCATGGGTTAGTAGGGGCTTTAGGAGTCTATTTCTCATTGGGATGTCAGATGCATTCCTTATCGCTCATGTGTCCAGATAGAATAGAATGGTGGAACGTAGGTGATGTTCTCTACTCTATGAACCCTATATCTCTTATCTGGATCAATGGGTGATCAATTCCCCATATAGAGAGAGCCCCTCCCCCCTCTCTATGATTTAAATGCCCATCAAACTGCCATATAGAGTTTAATGGGGGCCCCATGCCATATAAGTTGAGATGAGTTTAATGGGGATATGGGATTGAGTATAGATATGGATCTATCTATTCTCTATATAGGGACTATCGCTTAGTTTCACTTGATATAGTGATTGATTTCCTTTTTATATGAGATCCCGACCATCACCATATAGATAGATATCTAGGGAGGGGAGCCAACTCTCTAAAATCTATTTATAGTGCCCTTGACCCCAACCCTAACTAGGGTCTATATCACTATCACTATCACTATCTATATCTATATCATTATCTATATCTATATGTATATCACTATAACTATCTATGGATAGGGCACTACCAGTCTATATAGATGGAGGGCACTCCCGCACCCCTATCTATTCTATCTAGCTATCTGCCCCTATCTAGATCTAGATATGGGGTATATATACTATAGATAGGGGTCAATGACCTACTCTATATAGATAGAGGGGGGCCTATCTATCCTATGGATGGGAGATGATCATCCATCATCCAACTATTATATACATGATATGACTTAGACAAATATATATAGGGGTGGGCCTACTATTCTATAGGGATCCCCCCACCTCCTATCTATCTGATAACAATATATCTCTCTATATTGTGATAAGGAGAGGAGTGAGTGTAGATATCAACCCCCCATATATGGGTTGGGTCTATGACATCACTATTTGATCTAGCACTACTTAGAAGAAGGTGGTCCACACACAGGTGGGTGAACCAAGGAAGAGGATTAGGTGATACAAGACCCCCTCTCTATATATGGGTCTTTAACTAGGGATCAGAGTAGATTCGCATTTGATTCGATCTTCTCAACTATTCTAATCCCATATAGATAGATAGGGGCCCTTAGAGAGTATATAGTCCCATATATAGAGAGAGGGGAAAAGGGTTACTCCCTTTCTACAGATAGATGGAGATAGATCGAGGGACTCACCTGACTCTACTCTATAAAAATGGGTGAGGGCATTGATCCATATCTTGAACCATATCCATCTAGTTTGATAAGGGGCATCCATTTCAGCTATCTCCATAGTGGTAGATGGGGCTGTGAGCTGAAATTCACATATAGATGGTGGGCCTCTCATTATCACACACACACACACACACACACACACACACACACACACACACACACACACACATAGAGGATAGGGGCCATGAATATCTTATATCTTCATTAGTCATATCATCTACATAATCAATTAAATAAATATCCCATCATCCCATTATAAATATATGTCTTGATAGGGCTTTGTGGTGATCCCCTCTCCTCTATCTAGATATGGGGATTTGAAAGCCACCTATTTGTATGTGTCGACCCCCCACCTACTCCCCCATATAGATTAGAGTAGGTGAGGAATCATAGATGTATCCATCACCAAATGGATATATATAGCTATAAGATCAGATATATAGGAAGGGCCACCCCCAACTATACATAGTTAATCAATCTATATATAGGTGGGGGAGGGAAGTCAACCCCCAACCATATAGAGTTGATTTGACCCCATATATATATATATATATATATATGGGATTTTAGATATAAAGGGGAGGGTCTCCCCATATATAGATAGATGGGGGGTTGCTTCCCTATCTATATTTATCTACCACTATATTTATCAAATCCAACAATAATGATCTTGAGATAGTATTTGCTATGCTCAAGATAATATTCACTAGGCTCAAGATAAGATTTATAGGGAGGACACCATATAGAGTTTAGTTGATTTGAGTTGAGCTCAATGGGATCTATCTATTGGGGTACATTTCCCTCTATATATATATATATATATATATCAAAGCCGGTAATGAAGATAAATAGGGCCACCGATCTACCTATCAATCCCATATATATATAGAGGGGTGATCCCTTCCCTTTCCTAACCCTAGCCTGACCTAAGACCTATTTATCTAGACTTATGAGCCTATCGATTCTCTCTATGGACCCCTTCCCCACCACTATATATAGAGTTTAGTCTCATATAAAGAAATGGGGGTTGCCTATCTATCTATATCACCCATATAGATAGGGTGTATATAATAGAGTAGAGATAGGGTCCACCAGATATAGAGGGGCATACGTGATATGAGTGGTCACTATAGAATAGATATTTATATGGCAACATAGAATAGACCCCTATCTGTTTATACTATATGGGAGTGGGTCATAGCTCTGAACCCCTCACCAACCCATCCCCATCTATATATCTTATACCCCATCTATATATCCCCTATCTATTTAGACCCTATAAATAGATATACCCCCATCTATATATCCCGATCCCATATATATAGATATTTGGTATGCCCCTCACCAACCCATCCCCATATATAGATCTTAAGCCCCTATAGATAGATTGTATTCCCCTTCACCCCATACCCTCACCAACCCAACCCCTATCTATCTAGACCCAGGCCTAACCTGTAGAGAGTCTAGTCCTATATAGAGGGGGGTCGCTTATCTATCTATATAGAGAGAGTTTGGTGAGGGACCTCGAGGGGGGCGATTCGTTGATCTATATCAAGATATATAGGGGGTGATATGCTAATCTCTCTATATATCATATGCTATAAATATCTAATAATCTATATTTCCATCTGTTGATCTATATCTCTATTCGTTGATCCACTCTATAGATCTCTCTTTATCTCTGACTAGAATATACCCATCCAACTATATCCACCCACACAGATCTATTTGGGCCCAATTATAGAGTTCTCTCTATTTTTAGATGGATACATCACCCTATATATTTAACTGGGTGTATGTGATATATATAAAATTAGGGCATCAAGTCATTCCATTCATGCAACCCAACCCCTTAGATATAATGGGTGATCCCCTAAATATAGATATATGTGCCCTATCTTATCTCTCATCTATAAATAGAGGGGGCCAAATAGGTATATATGGGATTGATCTGATCTACATTCATGTGATCATAGTTCATTACAATCAACATTAGTGGGAGATGGGGCCTGTCTATATATCTGGCTCCCTCCCAATAACTAGTGAGAGAGATAAAAAAGAGAAGAGCATCTACCCTATCTATATATGGGGAGTCACTTTAGCCCTGATGACCTACTCTATCTATATAGTTAAAAACTCTATGTATATATAGAGAGGGATCCCCTATATATCTATAGGTTCCCCCCCTCTCTATATATATGCTGACCTAACCATTATCTTAGCCATCCCCAACCCCATCTATATATTTGCCTCTCTCTATATATAGGGGTTGTCTTATAAATATAGATGCTCGACCCCTATCCATGTCTAACCACTAAGGCTTTCAGTCCCCATCCATATAGAATAGAGGATCCAACCAATCCCCATCCCCCATCTATATATAGGATAGGGAATTTAAACCCAACTAAGACCCATATAAACTTTATAGGGACCCATATAGATAGAATGGCCTCAATGCTCGGGAATCCATATCCATCCAACGAGTTATATATATAGGGATAGGGTGATTTGATACAGTATGATATGAACTTAGACATATCTCACTTCAGTCGATCGATGACTAGACTACACCCTATATATCTAATCCATATGCCCCTATAGGGGAATCAAGACTGGAGATGGGGGTATGCCCCCTATAGATATAGACTAGGACTGGATATTCACTCTTCATATCGAATAGGAAATTCGAACTCTTCATATTGACTGAATACCCCTTCCACCCTCTATTTAAACTCCCATATATAGATAGAGGGTCCCATATACATATATATATATAGAGAGAGAGAGGGCTCGACTCTATATTGTGTCCCACCCTCTCTATAAATAGAGGACTCTATCTCTATGAGCTATAGTAGAGTCTTGATGCCCCTCATCTAGTCTAGTAGAGCTATAGTCTAGTTGGGAGGCCCCTCATCTATCTAGTCAGTTGTATCTATAGGTGAACCCGATAGATAAATAGATATATCTTTCTAGTCAAGCATAGATCTATAGTACAGTCTATTAGTTACTCTATAGTCTAGTCAGGTATAGCTCTATAGTTGTTGATGACCCTATGCCCCTCACTATATATAGGGGCATCTATATAGTGATAATGACAAAGGGGCCTCTTGATCTCTATCGAGTGGGCTATACTCACTCCTCTATATTGGGTTGGGTTGGGTTGGGTTGGGTTGGGTAGATAGGACCCCTTCATATCATGTATATAATAGATGGACCATCAACCCCTATATATAGATATGCATATATATGAACCATCAACCCATCTATAGACCAGTCTATGTTGATGGAAAACCCATTTGCTTTTTATATATATATATATATATATATATATATATATATATATATATATATATATATATATATATATATATATATATATATATATATATATATATATATATATATATATATATATATATGGGAAGATTAGTGATTAGATAGGGGTGAAACATGACCAAGTCATGTTTGATACGAATACAGCCTACAACTATATCTAGGGCATTAGGTTGCATGAAAGACCCACCCTATAAATAGATATATAGGGGTTTCTAAAATCACAGTGGAGGTCAGGAGATGTCCCCCCTCTCTATATAAGGGATGAATTGGGTTGTCCTATAGCTGATAACCTAGTAGATATGCCAACTCCAAAATCCCAAATCCCAACTCCCAACTCCCAAATCTATTTAGGATGGGATGGGATGGGGGATGGGGATAGGTGTAGTTTATATAGCCTAGACCTAACCTGGTATCATATACAAGGGCCCTCACTGATGGATTTAGATTCTGAATTCTAGATTCTATTAGATGGTGATGGGCCCTATACATAACTCACTCAGAATATAAATCTATATATGGGTATATGCCATGGCCAATTGATCACCGATAAATCTATGAAATCACTAGCATTAATATTCAAAACATATCAAATTCTAGTTGGATAAAAAGATAGGGGTTGCACTATTGTTGGATAAAAGATAAGGGTTGTGTTACTACCATATAGAATAAATATATAGGGCCTTACCCCCTCTCTTTATATGGGGAATGTCAAATTGAATAAGAAAATGATCGAGATGAGTAAGTACCTCTTTTAAGGAGAGTAAACTAACTAATCTCCTAAGCGGCCCCTATCTATATAAGGGAATGTCGATCGAGCACCACATCATCTATAGGTGGTGAATATGAATATGAATGGGTAAACTTAGACTTAGGTAGATATAAAATTCCAAATTGATCAGATGATAGATGCGAACTAGGTGTTCATTGATCTACCTTATCGTATCCCATAATCATAGATGAATGGGCAAAACTTTGATAGATTTGATGGCTTTGATAGCTTTGATAACATTGGATCAAACCCTATAGCTATAATTGGGGATGGCTCAAACACCCAACCCCCCACCCTATAGAGTGGAGTGGAATGGGCTATCTCTATTGTATTGGGGGGACATTATCCTGGTCTGAAATCAAGGAGTGACTTTAGATAGGCCCCACCCACTATATAGATAGAGTTTCATTGGCATTGACACCCCATATAAACTATAAATCTCATATCAAATACTTATCTATCTAGGGAGCCCCCCCACCATATATATAGTGTTTTTGGCACCCCCACCCCCATATATAGATCGATCGAGATTGATCTTATATCATAGTGAATAATCTATCTATTTGGCTATCTGATCAACCCCATCTATATATAGAGGGCAGTAGATAGGTCTTCAACAAGATTGTCATAGATATATAGGGTATCCCATCCCCCATCTAGATAGAGGGCAAGATCTGTCATCTCTGAGATCATATTAATGCCCTTATAGATCTAAATCTAGATCTATAAAGCTATATAGATAGAGGGGTCAACCATGGTATGGATTGGATAGAGAGACCAACTCCCAACTTTAAAATGAGTCTATCCTATTTATTTTGAGGATCACTATATATGGGGGTATCAAATGCCATGTTGGTTGAGTCCCCATAGAAAATAGGTAGTGTCCAATCAAGATAATTGGCATTTATGGATTGTTATAGATTTGATTCTATTCTACATGGACTATAGTTATAGAGAGTTGTCAAGTCCCCAGATAAGACTATATAGAGGGTGGGGGCAATGGACCCCTTATCTCTACATATATCTGGGGTGGGGACCCTATCTATTATATGTTACTCCCCTATCTATATAGTAGATCAAATATATAAGGAGAGCCCCCCAAGATAGAGCTTCTTTGGCCCTAGATAGATCTGTCATATATAGATTCGATAGGGCCAGATATATATTTATATAGGGATGGGGCTAGAGATATATAAGGATTTATTTAGAAGAGTCTATATCTATATTAGGACCCCTATCCCATATATATAGATAGGTCAATCCCTACCCCCTATGTGTGCAGCAAATCAATTATTCTCTATATAATTAGGGGGTAAGGGGAGGGTGTAGCAAATCAATGCAGGTAGTGTGGCCTTTATTTTCCCATAGATAGAGAGGGGCTCCCTCCACTCAAAATCTAGCTGAGTGTTGAGGGCCATGGATATAGGGATACCATAGGGACTCTAGATAAACCCACTCACTCTAATCACATTTATAACCTAACTGTCCCTTAACCCATTTGTGATGTGTTGGAGGCAAGGCACAAATAGAGTTTGGGGTTGAGACTCCCATCTAGTAGGATTAGGGATAGGGCTCTTCCTAAAAAGCAAATGATATACACCCTTGGCCACCTATGATGGATAAAGGGGGATGGCCCCTATCTATATCTAAACTATGGGGGAATAGATCGAGTCTCTCTCTCTCTCTCTCTCTCTCTCTATATATATATATATATATATATATATATATATATATATATATATAGCTTTGCCATATGCCTAGGCTCTACAATTAGCACCCATAGGTTCCTATAGATCTATATGGGAAACCAATCTAGTGGCTAATGAAACTATTTACTACATAGTGAACCTACGCTCACCCCCATATATATAAAGGGCTCAACGGCCTAGCTGAACTAGAAATATCTATTTGGGCAACCCCTTCCAAGGTCTACCCATTCCTCTCTATATACAGATAGAAGATGGAAGGAGGCTCCATTAGAGGATAACAACCAGGCAAGTCAAGTGGAGCCCTATATATAACTAGGAATAGGTTTGTTTTGATTGGTTGGTGCGCTTATATCATATAGAGGAGAGGGATGCAATAGACGTGACCAACCAAAGATGGACGTGGTTGGTGAGATAGAGTTTATTGGTATATCCATCTAGATATAAGGGAGGGCCAAAATGGATATAGAGATGGGATTTGATCTATCTGATCCTAGTGCCATATATACATACAGGGGTTATCCCAATTATATTGTTGTATCACGTATATAATATGATAGGATAGGATGATGGATGATCCTAGATAGATATCTATACCCATGGATATAGACTAGAAGAGACTATTATAGTCATCTAGATAGGTCGCATCCAGTCTAGCCCTCTATCTATATAACTAACTTGATCACCTCTATGAAGGGCTCAATCGATGGAATCTATCTATCTATATATTTATCTACTGGGGGTGACTCAACTATCTTGATCTAGAGTTAGCATAGTCTATATTCACTATGAGATAGAGATAGAGGGTGGCACCCCATAGATAGATTTATCTCTCAACCCATGACCCTATCTATAGATCTAGGGAGCCATATAGATAGATAGATATGTGGCCCCTTATCCATATTCAAACTATAATTTATATTTATATATGGGGTGACACCCCTTCTATCTCTATCTCATAGTGAATCTATATTGTGCCAATGCCAATAAACTCTATTTCTAGACTGTGCCAATTCCAATGAAATTCTTTCTCTATACAGTGGTAAGGGAATAGAGATTAGAAGATCTGGTTGGCAGGCAACCTCTAGTTATAGTTATAGTGGGCACTCCCCCACCCATATCTATCTAGGGAGGGGTAGGGGAGGGGTGGTTATTTGTTGTCAGGGTGAGTGATAGATCTATAATAAATCTAGATTATGAGGCACTAAGGGTTAGGGGTGAGTGATAGATCTAGAATCAATCTAGATTATGGGGTGGGGAACTCGAAAGTCTAGTCCCATATCCCATCTATATAGAGGAGAGGACAAATATAGAGTTAATCAATATATAGAGGGGTGAGGGGGGGAAACCATATAAAGTTGAGTTGAGTTTAGATATAGAGGGGCTCCCCATATCCATATACATAGTGTTAGAGTCCCCCTCCTCCCTATATAGATCTGCCATAGATAAATTAGATAGGTCCCCCTCCCCTCCCTTCCCCTCCCCTCCCCTCTATATATAGATTATAGATTCTATATGGGATATATAGGACCTAGGAGAGGGGATGCCCTCTAAAGTTGCCAAAAAATAACTCTATACAATTGGTGTGTTTCTATGAGGAAAAGAGAGCAGAGTTTGATCAAATTCTTGATGTTAATGTGAACCATATATTATATGGATGGGGTCAGTCGAGTGTTGACTATATAGAGACTCCCTCAACATATATATCTAGTTAGGCCACAACCCTATATATAGATAGATGGATGGGGATTGGGATAGGGACAATGCTAATGCCAGTGACTAAATGCCTTCTATAGCTAGGGTCCCTATCTATGAATCTTGGGCAACCATATCCATAGATAGCTATGAAACTACAACACAAGGGGGTCTCATCTCACCCCTATCTATATATGGGGGTTGGGACTATCTAGATTGTATATAGGGGGGCCTATATCTATATAGGCATCTAATGGGGTAAGGGTCGACAGCCCTCCCTCCATATATATGGGTATTCGCTACACTCAAGCTCAAGATCAAAATTAAGAGCAAGATCAAGATCCATATAGAGATGGGGAAGGGGAGGAGGGAGGGAGGGAGAGGGAGGGGGCCTTAAATTTATAAGTCATAGGGCCCCTATATATCTATCTAGAGGGCCCCAATAAGTTTAATAATTTATAGGGGCTTGAGAGCCCTATTTGGACTGTGGGATTGAGAGATAGCAAACAAAATAGAGTTCATGGGTTTGAGATATTATCTAGGATAGGGAAGGCTATAGGCACTCTCTTGATGGCCTACCTTAGCCCTCCACTATAGATTAGAGCCTTATATCCATGGGAAAGTTCCCTCTCTATAGTCAGGCACCCTGGACTATCCCTATCTAAATAGAGGGGATAACCACCCCCAGCCCCCACTATCTAGGGGATAGGGGCCCTAGATAGATATATAAGCCCCACCCCATATATAAATTAGAGAGGGGGAATATCTTAACTCTATCTATCATCAACTAGATCTAGATATAATAAATCAGAATCAAAGGCATTCATCATAGTGGATGCAGGACTAGAAAACTTCTAACTATGGCTCAGTCCGTATTCGATAAAAGATCATCCCCAATCGATGACAGAATAGATACATATAGGCATAGGCTAGATATATATAGGCATAAGCAAGTAGCTAACCGAGACCCACCTAGATAGATATATAGGTTGATGAAGCATTGATGCACCCAACCACGTACATGTGCCTAACATGAACCATATCTATATAGAGGGGGAATTGATGCTTCGTAAAACTGGGCATTGATACACCTTGAACTATATATATAAATAAAAACTACATTGAAATGAACCTACCACAAATCCTACTCCACTCCCACTCTATCCATATGATTTTCTGAACTGAACCTAACTCCCCCACTCCATATAGAGGTTAGAATGGAATAGAGGTTATGTCAAGCCCCCCATCTCTATATATCCTTATCGGTGGAGTGTCGAATAATGGGTGTCCCCTCAAATAGATCTATCTGGACCATATTTATTATCTATATAAGGAAGGGGTCCCCCTATCCCTAGATAGAGGTGGGGTTGGGGCCTCGACCTCCCGAGCATCTAGATAGATAGTTCTATCGGCACCTTATCAATGTAGATAGATATAGTCGGAGTCATCACTCTCCTGACTCTATAGGTTGAGGTGAGGGTGGTTATGGATGGCTATATAGATATAGAAGCAACACCCCCTCAAGCCCTATATATCTATTTGGGTTATATTAGATCTATATAGGGGGGAGGGGGATCCTCTCTATATAAATGCTAGCCCCTCAAGCCATATATATCTATCTAGGTTCCGTTGGCCCTCTCTATATATATAGTCTAGCCCCTATATATTTAAACCAACTCAAATTTATATGGTTAAGGAAGGGGTCCCCCTATCCCTAGATAGAGGTGGGGTTGGGGCCTCGACCTCCCGAGCATCTAGATAGATAGTTCTATCGGCACCTTATCAATGTAGATAGATATAGTCGGAGTCATCACTCTCCTGACTCTATAGGTTGAGGTGAGGGTGGTTATGGATGGCTATATAGATATAGAAGCAACACCCCCTCAAGCCCTATATATCTATTTGGGTTATATTAGATCTATATAGGGGGGAGGGGGATCCTCTCTATATAAATGCTAGCCCCTCAAGCCATATATATCTATCTAGGTTCCGTTGGCCCTCTCTATATATATAGTCTAGCCCCTATATATTTAAACCAACTCAAATTTATATGGTTGGGGGTGGCTTCCCCCAAGCCCTATATTTCTGCTTGGGCCCCCAACTGTCTATCTTTTTTTGGCAACCATATAAAGTGAAAAGTTAAAGTTAGAGTCCTTCTCTATTTAAACTAAATCCCATATAAAGTTTAGTTTAGTTTTGTTTAGTTTAGTTTAATTTAGTTTAGTTTAGTCTAGTTATATATAGAGGTCCCCTCAACTAACTATATCTAACTCCATATATAGAGAGAGGCCCCCTTCCCCCCTATATAGATTTGTCATATATAGATTAGATAGGCCCAAATAGATAGGGCTTGGGGGGAAGCCATATAAAGTTTATATAGAGGGGGAGGGGTTGGGGGTGGTATCCCCATATATATTATATATATGGTGCCCCCCCTCTCTATACTCTATATATTGGGAGTTAGATAGAGTTTAGTTTAGTTTATATAGAGGGGGAGGGGAGGGCCCCTCTATATCTATCTAACTCCCTATATATAGAGTATAGAGAAGGGGCCAAAAGAACTCAATATTTGTGCCCTTCCCTCCTTCTATATAAACTCTATTTAACCCTAATCCCCATTCCCATCCCCATCTATATACAGAGGGAGAGGGAGAGGGAGAGAAGGGCCAAAAAAATCCTTTCTTGGGGGGTATTCGCTATGCTCACCCCATATATAGATGTCTCCCCCTACCCCTCTATATAAACTAAACTAGGAGGAATATGGGAGCCATATAAATAGCCATATCTATCTGATCTAAATACAAATTTAGACTATGGATATATAAGATATATAGGGAGGGGGCCTCCCAAATAGATATATAGGCAACTTAAACTATATATAGATTAAAGAGGAACCATTTAATCTTTAGTTGGGGCACAGATAGAGCCCTATCTATTCTCTATTCGAGGCATCAACCTTTTATTGTGGGCTAAGGAATTATGATCTAAGAACCTGATGAGCTAAGATAAGAACCTACCATATATGGCATATATAGGGGTGAGCTAAGACCCTAACTTTGTAAGTGTGAGCTAAAAACCACCATATTGTCTTGTCCAACTAAAAACCAAAATGTAAGCTAAAAACTATAATATTGTATATAGTCTATATATGGCTAAGAACCATTCAAAGAGAAGAGACCCCATCTATTCCATGAAGTCATGTCTCCTTAGTACTACACATATAGTCTAAGTCTTGATTGGGCCCTTTCACCTATACCCGATCGGTTGAACCCCTCCAGATTAGATGGGGACCACTAGCTATAGAGAGTAGGCCCTTGGTTGGGCTGGTGGGGTCAGGCTAGATATATAATACAACAAGATAATATCTAGAGTTGCCCATTTTGTATAGATTAGATGGGTTTTGGGGACTCGATTAAGCAAGTCCACTCCTTATCTATCTATATGGTAGTTGAGCCCTTTATCTCTATCTGATTGGGTCCTCACCCTATATATTTATTCTCTATGGTGGTCGGGCCCTCTACTCTATAGATATGATATGGGGACTGGTCAGGCCCTTGTCCCTCTCTCGGCTATATAGAGTAGTCCCTCTCCCAACCCATATAGAGATATAGGGCAGATAGGGATAAATAGTCTAGTCTAGTCTAGTATATATAGGGGAGGGGGGAGGGCCAAAGAAACCTAGATAGATATATAGGGCTTGGGCCAAAGAAACTCTATTTTGGGGGGGTCCCTCTCCTAGCTATATATCTATATGTCGTATATAGATTAGAGTGTCAGTTAGTCATGTCATATATTATTATTATTATTATTATTATTATTATTATTATTATTATTATTATTATTATCTTCTCAAGTTTGGAACTAGAGACTCAAGAGGGTGATCGCAGCCCCCTATCTATAAATATCTAGTAATGAACCAACCTTCATTTGGTTATAAACCCTAACCTCTCATATTAAAGGCCCATGACTATCTCTGAAGGTTTGAACTGGAGATCCAACAAGAACAATGATACTTCCCTATATATAGTTAAGATATGGTGACCCCCTATCCCTTTCTTTGGCCCTCTCTATATATACGGTCGATTTACTGTATATAGAGATAGGGCCCTCTATTATATCTATAAATATAACTATAACTATATATATCCCATATATTTAGAGGGGTCAGGGGCATAGACACTAATTAGACTATCCATTGTCTTAATGGCTTGAGTGAGGGGTAAAGAGAGTAAGGAAAGGGTTATTAACCACATCAGTGGGAGTGCTCCCTCTCCCTTTTCTCTTTACTAGATAGAGGCCCCAAGATATATAATATGGCCCATGCCTTACTCCCTATATATCTCTAAGGGTACCCCTTACCTTTATAGATAGACAGAGAACACCCCATACCAACTTATATATAATATATAGGGGAAGTCAAGCACCCCCACCCACCCGATATATATATAAGGGTACCCCTTACCTCTATAGACAGACAGAGAACACCCCATACCAACTTATATAATATATATAGGGGAAGTCAAGCACCACCACCCACCCGATATATATATATATATATATATATATAGGCTGGACGGACGAGGAACATACTGGCCTCACCACACGGGCATCACCACTATATATATATATATATATATATATATATATATATATATATATATATATATATATAAGGGTACCCCTTACCTCTATAGATAGACAGAAAACACCCCATACCAACTTATATATAATATATAGGGCAAGTCAAGCACCCCCACCCACCCGATATATATATAGGCTGGACGAACGAGGAACATACTGGCCTCACCACATGGGCATCGCCACCACCCTCTTCTCTTCACTAGAACAGGCCAATCCTCACCACATGGGCATTGCCACCTCGTTTCTCTCTTTACTTGATGGACCCCCCTCTATCTCTATCTATCATAGTTAATAATTATATATTGTTCCCCCTCTATATATGGGGAGATAGGGGACCTACTATCTCTATATATATATATATATATGGGGAGATAGGGGACCCACTATCTATATATAGTTATTTAGATATATGGGATGGGGAAACCTATATATATAGCGAGGTAGGCACCTATAAGGGTCAGTTATATACATAGGGTTGCCGCCCCCCCTCTCCCTCTATTGTGATAGGGATAGGGATATAAGCCCCCCAGAATAGATAGGGGCAGGGAGTTCCCCATAGATAGATAGGGGGCACTCGCATGATCTTGACATAATACTTACAAGAAAAAATTGGGGGGAAAATGACTAGATATAGCCATGTCCTCAACTATATAGATAGAAGGTTATATAGAGTTATTTTTGTCTATATAGAGAGTTGGCTATATAGAGAGATAAGAGTTTATTTGGCATTCACTTTGGCTATAGATAGAGATAGATTTTCTTTGGCTTTGGCTATAGAGAAAGATAGAGATTGAGTTTCTTTGGATTTGGCATTGGCCCCATCTAATCTATAGGGCCCCATCTATAGAGATCAGATCTAGGTGGGTGCCCCCCTCTATTTAGATAGGGAATAGATATCTAGGGGGTTTTCATAGATCTATTACTCACCCTGACTAGATAGCCGGCCCCAATAGATAGAGATAGATCTATAGGGTTGCCATATAGATAGATAGATAGATAGGGATATATCTTAAGGGGCTGATTGAGTGTTGACTATAGAGAGTTACCCTCTTGATCTAGAGCTAGAGAATATATATGGTATGGTATGGTATGGTATGGTATGGTATGGATAGGGATATTGGTAATTGCATGTAGTGAGTAACAACGAACTAAATCTCCACTCCTTACCTTACAAAAAATGAAATGTATAGGCTTTTCTAATTAGCCTTTATGATTAGGGAGGCCTTTTTTATTAGGGTAGGCCAGTCATGAGTCATTTAGGTTGGACTCTCTATTTGATTTGAGGTAGAGCAGATAATATTGCTCATTTATTGTATCATATATATGGAGGCAAACTTATGTTCATCAAACCTAATGGAATCCATTTTCATAACAAAAATATATTATGTCAAGATCAGTTGCCAACACTTAATCATGACAACATCATAGAAGTTCCTAGATTGTGTGAAATTTTAGTAATTATAAAGGCATTCTATTTCAATGGATAATTGGCTATGGAGATTCCATGTAGTTAGAACTTTTCATAGGTGGATCGGGTTGAGTGCTCTCAGGAACAGGCCAATCCATTGGGGAAAGAGGGAGTCACACCACAAGGTGGGCATGATTCCTTACAAGGAAGCACTCTTCGAGGGCATATGATGTATAATTTACTAGAAAAGATTTTGACAGTCATGTTGGGAAATGACCTTTTGGTCCAGATACGAAAAAACTCCATCTAGTTCTTGATGGAAACGAAGTTCTAAAAATTATTCTTGAAACTAGAAGATCATTTCTAGATTTTCAAGCATATCTAAGGGTTCAATTTGAATATTGTAACTTCAGCCAACACACAGGATGAGAATCTACCATCATGGAGTAGCTTTTTATAGATGAATGACATTTATGCTCTCGATCAATAGATCGAGGTGTGAGCATAGAATGTATAGAGATAGATTTCCTATTCTCTATGGGGCATTGGTGCCCCTATATAATACTATATAGGCCAATGGGAGAGTCATATAGAGATATAAAGGCCCTCTCCCCTCACCATATAGATGGGGATGGGCTCTCCCTCGGCCCCATATCCATAGAAATAGTGTTAGATGCCAACTAGACGCACATCCCATCCCATCTATATAGAGAGGAAGAGGCCATCTAGATATTTGGGAGAGCCCCCCCCCCATCCCTCCTATATAGATTAGATCTACTAGATATTTGGGAGAGGGGGAATCTAACTAGATATTGGGGAGAGGGAGAGGCCAACTAGATATTTGACCTCCCCATATATATCTAATATATAGATATATATAGGGTGGGGAGAGGCCCCCTTATATACATCTACTAGATAATTGGGAGAGGGGGGCACATATAGAGTTTAATGGGCAGATAGATAGATAGGTCTTGGCCAAAGCCTCTCTCTATATGGGACACCCCATCCCATCTCCATCAGAGATAGAGATAAAGTCTATATTCTCTATGGGGCATTGTCCCCATCATAGATAGAGTTTATATTCTCTATGGGGCATTGACCACATCCCCATCCCCATATATATAGAGAGGGAGAGGGATATGGAGAGGGAGAGGCCAACTAGAGATTTGTGAGAGCCCCCTATTTATATCTACTAGAATCCCCATCCCCATCTATATAGAGAGGAAGAGGGGGGCCAAATAAATAGAGATTTAGGAGAGGCCCCCCTATCCCCTATATAGATCTACTAGATATTTGGCCAAAGAAATATATATTTAGGAGAGGCCACCCCCAACCCAATATATAGAGCCCATTAAACTCTATATGGTATCCCAACTATCTATCATTTTTTGGCAAACCCCCCAACCCTATAAAAATTTTCTATATATATATGGGGATTGAGTTATTTTAAAGTTTAGATTTAGTTATAGTGGGGGTGAAGGGAGAGGGGAGGCACCCTATAGATAAGATAATATTCTCTATGCTCAAGATAAGATAATATTCACTATGTTCAAGTCTCGATAGACTAGACCCAATGCTATATAAAGAGGGGGGATATGCTCGAGATAAGATCATATTCACTAAGCTCAAGAGTCTATTATCTATACTTAAGATAAGTATTCATTATGCTCAAGATAAGATCCTATTCGCTACGCTCAAGATAAGATCTATAGGTTGGGCCCCTCTAACTCTATATAACTCCATATATAGAGAGAGGGGGGCCACCCCCAACCATATAAAATTGAGTTCAATGGGCTCTAACTTTAACTTTATATGGTTGCCAAAAAAACCATAAATACTTGGGGGCCACATATAGATATATAGGGCTTGGGGGAGGAGCTATATATTTGGGAGAGGGGGTGATACCATATAGATTAATTAGATAGGCCCTCACTAGATAGATAGATATGGCCCTAATATAAAGATATAGATATGGGTATCCCTATCTATTTTATCTTGCTCTTATCTCCCTATCTCATATGGATGCCCATATATATAAGATATATATAGAGGGGCTACACGAGACCATATAGATTAATTAGATAGGCCCTATATGAGGATCGACCTACTATATTATATAGATCTATTACTCACCCCAACTCTATATAGATATTTTCCCTCCCCCTATATAGAGTTTAGTTGGCCCGACCCCATCGCCATCTACAGAGATTAGATCTAGATACCATATCATATAGATTAGATTAGATTAGATTAGATTAGTGTTAGATAGAGCTAGAGGGGTCTTCCCCTTCCCTTCTATATAAACTAAACTAAACTCTTTATGGCCTCCCCCCAAGCCCTATATATCTATCTGGGGCCTATCTATCTATAGGGTGTCTCCCCTCTCTATATATATAGAGTTAGATAGAGTTTATATAGAGGGGCCCAAGATAGGGTTTCTTTGGCCCTCTATATAAACTAAACTAAACTTTATATGGGAGTTCCCTCTATATATTAGTTTTTATGGGGCCATATATATATATGGGAGTTTAGAGTTAGTTTAGTTTAGTTTAGTGCCCTATATATCTATCTGGGGCCTATCTATCTATAGGGTGTCTCCCCTCTCTATATATATGGAGTTAGATAGAGTTTATATAGAGGGGCCCAAGATAGGGTTTCTTTGGCCCTCTATATAAACTAAACTAAACTTTATATGGGAGTTCCCTCTATATATTAGTTTCTATGGGACCATATATATATATATGGGAGTTTAGAGTTAGTTTAGTTTAGTTTAGTTTATATAGAGGGCCCCTCAACTAACTCTATCTAATTTCATATATATAGAGAGAGGGACCATAAACTAACTTTATCTAACTCCCTATATATATATATATATATATATATATATATATATATATATATATATATATATATATATATATATATATATATATATATATATGGGGATATATAGATCTACTAGATATTTGGCCACCCCTAATAGATAGAGCCCCTCTCCCCTCTTTATATATATGAAACTAACTCAATCCCTATATATATATAGAGAGAGAGAGAGGGGTGGCCAAAAAAATTATATACTTGGAGGAACCATATAAAGTGATTGAGTTAGTTTAAAGTTTAGAGTTTAGAGTTAGTTTAGTTTATATAGGGGCCAACAAAACTCTATCTTGATGAGGGAAGGGGAGGCGCTCCCCATAGACATAGTTATAGAGAGGCCAAAAAATCTCTATATATTGGGGTTCCCTATATATAGAGAGAGAGGGAGTTAGTATGATAGATAAAGATAGAGCCCCATAGATAAATGATAAAGGGGGGTCGCCTTCAATCTATATAGGCATACGAGTAAGCTGAGGGGGAAGGACCTTATTTATGGCACCTTAAAGGCCCTAACTAAAATTATGCAATTGGTCCAAGTGGCAGAGGGTTTTTTTAGTTTGGAGAAGGGGCATCCTTAGTTGGGGTAGAGAGTTGTAAACATGAAGGGGCTGATGATGTGCTCGTATGGTCCATAGAGGGTACCTCTCATTGATTATTAGTAACTATAATTCCCCCATATCTGAAATATGTTTTTTCGAGGGCATCATGATCTGTAGCTCAAATGGTCCCTCAATAAGTATCTATTGGTCTGATCATTATTAATGTTTGACTACTTAACTATTGATATATCATAGGTTTATTTGTTAAACATTAATATTATCATGTGTATAGTTGTTATTGCACTTCCTTGTTTACTTGGATTGTATTATCAGATCCTGACACTATGATATATGATTTTAGATTGATGCATTTATCATATTTATAATTATGTATTTGATGATGTATGAGTTATTGATGTACTTGATACTTGATTATAGTTGATTATTATTTTATCATTTTTATCGATTATTGGATCAGATATAGCTAATGGACCCACTTGGTGGTTACAAGTACTAACTTTGGGCTAAGATGGATGTTGGCATCATCATTTAGGGTAGCAAGAGTGATTCTAAGTAGTTGAATGATGTCCAATAGGTACCCTGATATTCTTGATTTATGTTGTATTTTTAGACTATTGTATCATGCATGAGTTTGAGACTTGAACTTGGTCTAGTTGTTGTGTTGGGTTGCTTCAGTTGACAGTTCCTTGCTTGTTTGTCTTTATTTTAGCTCATGTATCTTTATGTCATATATAAATTATTGATTGTCCTTCTCGTCTCATTTTCCACTCTTGGTAATCCCAAGCTTCATGCCTTCAAAATAGTCTTGCATGAACCAAATGGTAATTTGAGGGTACAAGTGTTTGTGGCCTCTGATGTGGCACACTCTTGTTACTCATCGTAATGTATTTGTCTGATATTTATACATGCCTAATTATATATATACCCATATATATATATATATATATATATATGGAAATACACACACACATATACCCATATAAATATGTATATAATTATATGTATAGATATATTTGTAAATACCAATATATATATACATATATATATATATATAAGGAAATATGTGTGTGTGTAATTATATATATATATATATATATATATATATATATATATATATATATATATTCAAGTGGTTGTATGTGTTTCTCGAAGGAAATGTGTAAGGGATGCATTGGAAGATGTGGGGGATAGGGAGTGGTTATGGAAATTGACTGGGAGTTGGCATGGGAAGAAGGGAGTGTGGTGAAGAGGTAGAGGAGAGGATGAGGAGAAGGTGAGATGGGGGATGTGAAGCATAGGAAAAGAGAAAAGAGGAAACACATTGGGAAAGAGAGAGGGGTCAAGCAAAGGAGAGAGAAGGGAGGGGAAAAAAGGAAAATGTGTAGGAGATGAGTATGTAGGAAGAGACAGGGGCAGATAGAGGGCATCAAAAAAATGCATGTCAAATGAGATTGAAGGATAAAAAGAGGACACGAAAGGTAAAACTATAACAGAGGTGAGAGAGAGAAGGAAGAAGGAATTAGGGAGAAAAAGGGATGTGTTTGGAAAGCAAGCAGGGGATGCATAGAGATAGGATATGCAGAGGAGGAAGGATGGGTAGGGAAAAATTAAAGAAAATAGAAGATGCACGACACAATGGTAGATGAAAAAAAAAATAGTAAGGAATCAGGAAGGAAAAAAAAAGGAAGATCCCAGAATAAAATAGAGAGAATATACATAGGGGAGGAAGACAGAATGGTGTTGGCTGGTTTGTTTCTAGAATATTTCACATTGGCATGGAGATAGCGGTCGCGGTCAATGCCATTGTGGATAAGAAAAATAATTTTTTTTGATGTATCTTACCTACATTAAAATAATTACTCTTTGCATCGATTAGGTGAGTCATTTGACTTTCAAATAGCTACATAGATGCATAACACCCCACAGTATTTTCATATATTGTGTACTTCTATATCATTATATCTATGGATTGAAAAGTATACATATATACTGTAAATTTAAGGGGATGCGTATTTAAATTTTATTATATATATATATATATATACCTACCACACTCTGTGTTTTAAATCTATTACACTCAAATTGGGTCGAGTAAATGCTTGCTGAAGAAACCTTGTCCTTTTGTGAAATGTTATTTTTATATTTTTTGAATTTTGTTGTGATTGTACCTGTATACATTGCTACTAACAATGGCTTTGAATTCTATAAATCCAACATTTGGGCCTAGAAGTTGCAGGTCATAGCATTCTTTTGTCTTGAATTATTCTACCTGTCTATAAACTTTTGAAACCCCACACTATGTCCTTATTCGTTGCACAGCCAAACGAAACCAATCAGGTATTAATATATATATAATAAAAAAATTATATGGTATCTATTAATCTCTACAACAAATTATTTAATTATTATTATAATTTCATATTAAATTGAAATTGACTTATGAAAATATTATTATTCAGACATGTTTTTATTTAGTTGTTATTTTATACTTTTCTATTTTTGAATCCCTGATTTGGGTTTTAACCCAGCATATGGGTAGAATATTATGATTTACATAGTTATTTAATCGTTGATATGGGAGGACAGTATGGGTTCTAATTATTAAAGGAACTAAATTTATTGATAAATATGGGGGGCCTTAGACTGTATTAATTATGCTTAGATCTTGCTTAAAATGGTCATACAATGGTGTTGGGAGACACGATTTTGTCATTGAGATGTGTATGGGTATTACATTATTGTGAGTTAATTTATATTAGATTCATGGTGACCTAGATGATTTCAATTGGCTTGTCCTTTTTTAATAATAGTTATTATAGTCCTTTACTTAAGTTGATTTGGATAAAATTAGATGTATGTGTTTTTAGATAAAAATTTTGATGTGTTAATTGAACGACTTAAATCATTTTATAGCTTTAATAGAGTCATATGCTTATGTATAGTTTAATTATGGAATAAGAATACAATCTTGTCAGAGTGTCATATTACAATGTTGTTTTTTATTTTAGTTAAAATGTCCTGATGTCCACTAACTCTTTTTATCTTAATTTTAATATTCGGAGATCATGTGAAGTCATGAGACCTCGTGATGATCCTCTGAATCCTCTTTGTCGATTATTATCTTAAAACTATTTATTGTTTGAAATGTCGACTGTTTAATTATTGTTTTTTAAAATTTGTGGACGTTATTGAAATTCAAATGAATTATTAGATCGAGTGTTTTATATGGATTGTGTTAATTTTGGATCGATTATGATTATAGTTGACTATAGTCTTGAATGAATGTCAAAATCTTTAATTGTTTCTTTGAAAATGAGGTAAAGTTAAGTTATCAATTATCATGTTTGGTTGATTTTATTATTAGTCCTTGACTTGGTTGTGTATACTATAAGTTATATGTGGTGTTTTCTAGTCTGCTATGATTACATGGTGTATACTCTTGATGAGTATTGTACCTTATGTAGTGTTATGTTATTGTGATGGGATGTCATTTGATTCAAAATCCAAATTACTCAGAACTTCTTTGACCTTATTTATCCAAACCATCTTGTTGATAGTTGGCCTGGTAAGAACTATTGATGGTTGAACTCATAACGTGGATTAGAAGGACTTGTTCAGTTCATTTACTTATTGTTCCATGCTTGGATGGTCACTTAAATATATAGTATTTTTATGTAAAGTGTTTTTTATTTAAATATACAATGCTTTTATGTAAAGTGTTTTTATGTAAAATATTTTTATATAAAGTATTTTTTTATATAAAATATTTTTTCATTTAAACATATATTGTTTTTATGTAAATTATTTTTTTACACGTATAAGGTGATTTTTTATCTCTATATATAATGTTTTTTATTTATAGTTTGTTTTATATATATAAGGTGTTTTTATATAATGTGTTTTTATGTAAAGTATTTTTTTATTTAAATATATGATACTTTTATGTAAAGTGTTTTTTGATTTAAACATATGGTATTTTTATGTAAAGTGTTTTTATTTAAACATATGGTGATTTTATGTAAAGTTTTTTTTTACATATATATAAGGTAATTTTTTATTTATAGTTTGTTTTATATACATATATAAAATGTGTTTTTATATAAAATAATTTTATGTAAAATATTTTTTTATTTAAATATATGGTGCTTTGATGTAAATTATTTTTATATAAAGTGATTTTATGTAAATTGTTTTTATATAAAGTGATTTTATGTAAAGTGTTTTTTCATTTAAACATATGATGTTTTTATGTAAAGTGTTTTTCATTTAAACATATAGTGTTTTTATGTAAAATATTTTTTCATTTAAATATATGATATTTTTATGTGAAGTATAATTCATTTAAACATATGATGCTTACAAGCACCATACATATGATATATATGTATAAAAAACATCATATATATATATATATATATATATATATATATATATATATATATATATATATATATATATATATATATATATATATATGCGCACCATACATGTGTGTGTGTGTGTGTGTGTGTGTGTGTGTACATATAAGATATATATGTATGTAAAACACTTTATATATGATGCTTTATATAAAGTGTTCTTTCATTTAAACATATGGTGCTTTATATAAGGTGTTTTTTCATTTAAATATATGATGTTTTTGTATAAAATATTTTTTCATTTAAATATATGATGTTTTTATATAAAATATTTTATATAAAGTATTTTTAATTTAAATATATGTTATTTTTATGTAAAATATTTTTTACATATATATAAAGTGATTTTTTATTTATAAATATGGTGTTTTATATTTATAGTTTGTTTCACACACACACACACATATACAAAAGCAATAATGCATTAACTCTCAATAGTTGTTATCCAATTTAAGATTCCAACTTACTAGTAATCTTAACGAACATATTCAAGTATGTCTAAATGCTAAAGTAAGTGATTGATTGAAATACATCTATGATAATCATTACGTCAGTTTAATATATTAACAAAGTTAGTAGGTTTTTTTATCAAGCAACCATCCATAAGTTTGAATAAATCTATTCATAATATCAATGGAATCATCTTATCCAACTAATCAAGATTATATGCCTCAATCATGAAACCAACACTGCGATGGTTAAGTCCAATAGTTACTCTAATATAGTAACAATATCAATTTTAAACAACTTAATAAGAACATATGATCAACTCAAGGAGTGATATTGTGTTAATTATGCCAACAAGATATTTTAATACAAGGTATAGAAATTCATTAACATTTAATATCTTTACATAAGTAATGAATTACTTCAACAATGTTCAATCCCAACTTATTATTATTAAGATCTCATTCTTTTTTTCACGTTTCATCTAGACAGGGTAACATAATGACATAATTATCCAACATCAAATCATGATAGAATACCGTCTGACATCAAATAATTATTAAACATCATCAATAAAGCAAGGGATGCATAAATAACATATATAGTTTATTACCAACATAATTCATATATATGTAAGACCATCTAAACATAGAGCAACAAGTAACTGAATTGAATAAGCCCTCCCAACCAGCACTATGAGTCCAACCATCGATAGCCTTTACCACCCCAACCATCAACAAGATGGTGGTTTTGGTAAGTAGAGTCAAGGAGAAAATTTTGAGTGGACACTAAACTAAAAGACATCCCATCATAATAACACATCACCAATACAAAGTATAATCCTCATCAAGGATACACACCACACAGTCACAGTGGACTAAAAAATACCACATATAACTTACAGTATATACAACCAAGTCAAAGATCAATAATAAAATTAACTAAACATGATAATTGACAACTTAGTCTTACCCCATTTTTAAGGCAACAATTAAAAATTTTGACATTCATTCAAGACCATAGTCAACTATAATCATAATCAATCTAAAACTAACATAATCCATATAAAATACTCAATGCAAGAATTCATTTCATTTTCAATAACGTCCAAAAGTTTCAGTAGGCAATAATTAAGTAACTAACATTCTAAAATAAATGGGTTTAAACCAATAACTGATAAAAAAGATTTAGAGAATCATTGTGAAGTCTCAGAACTTCATATGATCCTCAAATATTAAAATCAAGATAAAAAGAGATAGTGGACATCAGGTTGTTTAAACAGTTTAAACTAAAATTGAAAATATTATAATATGACACTCCAACAAGACTCTATTATTTGATTATACATAAGCATACGTCTCTATTAAAGCTATATCAAGATTTGAGTTGTTCAATTAGCATATCAAAAGTTCCACCCAAAAATATATACAAGTAATTTTATTCAAATCAACCTAACAGACTATAATAACCATTGTTAAAAAGGGGCAAGCCAATTGAAATCATCTAGATTAGTATGGATCTAACATAAATTAACTCATAATAATGTAACATCCATACATATCCCAATGGCAAAATCATGCCTTCCAACACCATTGTATGGCCATTCTAAACAAGATCCAAGCATAATTAATATAGTCCAAAGGCCTTGTATTTACCAACAAATTTAATTCTTTTAATAATTTGAACAAATATCATCATTTCATATTAGTGATTAAATAACTATGTAAATGATAACATTCTACCCATATGTTAGGTTAAAACACAATCGACTATTCAAAAATTAAAAAGTATACAGTAATAGCTAAATAAAAATTTGCATGAATAATAATATTTTTTTAAGTCAATTGTGATTTGATGTAGAATTATAATAACAATTAAATAATTTATTGTAGAGATTAAATAGATCTCATGTCATTTTTTTAATTTTCTATTAATACCTGAATAGTTTACTTCCACTATGCATTCAACAGGGACATGATGTGGTGTCTCAAGAGTTTATAAACAAGTACAATAACTCAAGATAAAATAATACTACGACTTGCAACTATTGGGACCAAGGATTGAGTTTATATAAGTTGAAGCCATCATTGGTAGTAATGTATACAATCACAACCACAACAAAATTCAATAAATATAAATATAACATTTTACATAATGACAGGGTTTCTTGAACAAGCATTTACTCAATCTAATTTGAATGCAGTAAGTTTAAAGCACAAGTCATGATAAGTATATGTATATATATAGTAATGAAATTTAAATATGTATCCCCTTCAATCCATAGTATATATGTATACTTTCTAATTCATAGATATAATGATATGAAATTACATAAATCAGTAACGAATTTTATTTCATTTGCAAATTTTGAGTGCAAAAATATATATATGAAAATCATGTGAGACGCTATGCATCTATGTAGTCGATTGAAAGTCAAACGACTCACCTAGTTAATGCAATGAGTAATGCTTGTAATTCAAGTAAGATAGATCCAAAAAAAATCTTTCCTTATCTACAACGACATCGACCACAATCATTATCTCCATGCCAAGGTTAAACGTTCTAGAAACAAACTAACCAACACCATTCTATCTTCTTCTGCTATGTATTTTCTCTCTATCTTATTTTGGCCTTTTCTTTTTTTTTTCCTTCCTAGCTACTTTCCCACTATGTTTTTTCTTCCTCTCTTTGTGCTTTGCATCTTCTATTTTCTTTATATTTTCCCCCAACTCGTCATTCTTCTGCGTATCATATTTCTACACGTCCCATGCTTGCTTGCCAAACACATTCATTTCTCTCCCTAATACCTTCTTCCTTACCTCTCTCACATTCATTATTATTTTCCCTTCGTCCTATTTTTCTATTTCAATCCCATTCACCATACATTTTCTTTATGCCCTTTATTTGCCCATGTCTCTTCCTCCATACTCATCCCCTACACATTTTATTTATTTTTGGTCCCTTCTCTCTCCTCTGCCTATCCCCTCTCCCTTTCTCAATATTTTTATGTAAAGTATTTTTTTATTTAAACATATAGTGTTTTTATGTAAAATGTTTTTGTGTAAAGTGTTTTTTCATTTAAACATATGATGATTTTATGTAAAGTATTATTTCATTTAAACAAATGGTGTTTTTATGTAAAATAGTTTTTCATTTAAATATATGATGACTTTATGTAAAGTATTTTTTCATTTAAACATATGGTGCTTTTATGTAAAGTGTTTTTATGTAATTATTTTTTTATTTAAACATATAATGCTTTTATGTAAAGTATTTTTTCATTTAAAATGTTTAACAATTGTTTTATATACTCATTAATTCGATATTTACTCCTTATGTAATCTTAAGAAACTTCCATATACTCTCTTGATTTGAACCACCACAACATTATTGGTCTAGATATTTATTGGTAATTCAAACTTTAAATTGAATGTTAGCCATCGAGTGTTATTTACTTGTTCCTTAGACTTTACATTATGCTTATGGTTTTTTTTTTATATATTAGACCCACTTCTTTGTAGCATGTGTAAAAGAGAGTTATTATTTAGTTGGTCTACAACTGGAGTTGGATTCTCGAGACTTATGTATGCTACACCTTGTTATGGTTTATGTGAACAATTTTAGATGAATAAGTGTATTAAGTTCAGAATTGAATTTGTTAACTCGAAATTGAAGTAATTTAAGACTATTGTAATAGGAATTGATGTATGCATGTTTACCTCATGTTCTTATGAATAACACACTTACCTAATCATGCATAATATGCATAGTATGATGTCAAGTGGAATTAGGATGATTATATTGTATTGGCTATTTGTCAATATGGAATCATTTATATCAATTTCATAAATGGTTGCCACTACATCATTATTGGCTTGATGAAGAATTAACCCCGTATGTATTCATGATATATTATCTTGGGATCATGGTAATCCTATTTGTAATTTGATTATATCTCTGATGCAATGGATACTTTGATTGCATGCTTTGAGAGACTTAGCTTAGTCTATTTGTACTTAAATGATAATGGGTTACTATATGAGTTTTGAAGGCTAGATATTATACTTGATTATCATTAGGGATAATATTTTATCATTCTTCATAATGTGGTTTTGTAGAGTCCATTAATGACTTGAAAGGTTAAGTTTTACCTTTATGGTTGTGTGTATGTGAGTACGTTACGCTAGTACTACTTGCTCCAATTAGCAAGGTTTGGGTTTGTTATGAATTCAATGTATACTCTAATATGAAAATTCAAATTTTTTTAAGTTGTTTCATTTGGTAGCAAAGCAGTATTCATGTTCTAAGGAACTCTGAGATTTATAGAGTTGCTACATGGGGACCAATAAATTGTCTTAATCAAACAAAATTGAAAAGCGATCCAAAGACACTTGACCTTTTAGGTTAAAGGCTAAGGTGTTGTATTATATTTCTTTCTTGTTGCTATAAAATTGTGTGCATTGATCAAAAGAAATGATTTCGAGGAATATGAATTTTTCATATGTCATTAGTTATCTCCCCATAGCCTTTGTTTCGGTTAAACCTTCCCAAATACAATTGCATTGGGGTAAGTCTTATCTATCAACCATTGACTTGTATGGGTGGGTCAATGAAAGTTACGTGATACAGGGTTCACTCTTAGAATCAGGTGAATGATGTCTGAGTATTTATAATCAGTTCGTATGAGAGAGATTTCCTTATATACTTGAAATATTATGACATAGAAAAGACCAAAGATTCATCTTAAATCTAGAGAGCACAATAGGGTGTAAAAAAGACTGATGTTTTTGAGTAAGTTAATAAAGTTTGAACTCTCCTTTCATGTAAGGGACTACCTTAAAATGGTTGAGGACCTATTAACTTGCATGGGTATACTAGCTAGTATTCTTACTATGGATGGTTTAGTAAATTAGATGCATCTTCACAAGGTGAGTTGCTTGTGATTAGTAAGGCTACCTCACCACTTTTTTTATTATAACAAGTTGTTATGTAGAAAGTTTCACACAATGACATTGCATTAATAGTGGGGGTAAACAATCGTAGATTTTGGTTTGACCTAGGTGTCACTATAAGTGACTAGAGGCAGTGATATCACAGTTTTATTGCGATGAAAATGCTTGGGAAGCATTGACTCGTTCAATGTATTGATCTTTTAAGTAATCTTGGAAGGTTTTGTTGTCTAATTTGTTATCTAATTGGCTAAGTTGTTCTAGTTATGTATCCTTAAAAACATGAAAACTTATGTAGAGCTTAAAACTTATGCATTTCTACTAAGTTAAGCTTGGTTTTGTTAACCTCTTTTGGGTTAATTTGATGAAGCTAGCGGCTTCATAGCTCTAAAACGGGGTGAAGCTAACTAGTTTTGAACATATATACTATGATCATCGATTCCATGTATATGACATGTGTTTTATTTATGAATAGGTTTGATTCCATGTGTATGTTGATTGATTATGATTGGGTTATACACCCATGGGGATGTCTATTCTGACTTGATTTCATATTGACACTTATGAGGATGTCTATTGAGATATGTGATATATCCTTCATCTATGAAGATGTTTATCGCAAGTATTGATTAAACTTGCTGATTTTAGAGAATTGTGATTCCCATAGTAGTGATATTTTATTCTCCTTGAGCCTTGGCTAAGCTCACCATTTCTCAAACCGATGTGTTATAAACAAGCATCATCATTCGACCTTGACAAGATTGGATTAAGTCAATCGGTTGAGTCATGATACAAGCTTGTGTTGAAATTTTAAGATAATGCCTAGATGTCCGTCGATTACTTACATGAGCAAACCATCTGATGAGATTGAGATATAATATCTTGGAAGGATCAAGGGTGTGACTCAATTCCAAAGAGCTTGATGAGGTGAGTGTGATTGAATTGCATGAACAAGTCGAAAGTTTTAAGATTTTATGTGATACTTTTAATAGGTATCTAATATTTTTTTGCATGACATCTACACATTGGGTGAATCGATGTAAATTTATGAACCCTTGTGCTTCACACACGTGTGTTTGACCATTATAATGTGAAAAAATACCTTGGCATAGTTACATATCCTTGATTGTGCTTTAAACATATGATTTTATGTAAAGTGTTTTTCAATAAATTATTTTTATGTTAAAAAAAATTATTTAAACATGTAATATTTTTTTGCAAAATATTTTTATGTAAAGTTGTTTTTCATTTAAATATATGATGTTTTTATGTAAACTGTTTTTATATAAAATATTTTTTCATTTAAATATATGATATTTTTATTTAAAATATTTTTTCATTTAAACATATAGTGTTTTTATCTAAAATATTTTTCATTTAAACATAAAATATTTTTATGTAAAGTATTTTTTCATTTAAATATATGGTGTTTTTATATAAAATATTTTTCATTAAAATATATGATGTTTTTATGTACATTATTTTTATATAAAATGATTTTTTGTAAAGTATTTTTTTATTTAAATATATAATATTTTTATTTAAAGTGTTTTGATGTAAAATATTTTTAAATAAAGTGCAAATAATTTTATGTAAAGTGTTTTTATATAAAATATTTTTTATTTAAATATATGGTATTTTAATGTAAAATGATTTTATGTAAAGTGTTTTTACTTAAAGTGGTTTTTAATTTAAACATATGATAATTTTATGTAAAGTATTTTTATGTAATATGATTTTTATTTAAATATATGATATTTTTATGTAAAGTATTTTTTATTTAAACATGTGTTTTTATGTAAAGTAATTTTATATAAATTATTTTTTTAATTTAAAAATATAGTGTTTTTATGTAAAGTATATTTTCATTTAAACATATGATGTTTTTATATAAAATATTTTTATGTAAAGTGATTTTATATAAAATGTTTTTATGTAAAACATTTTTTTGTAAAGTGTTTTTTCATTTAAACATATGATGCTTTTATGTAAAGTGTTTTTATGTAAATTATTTTTTTATTTAAACATCTAGTGCTTTATTTTTGTCAATTTTTTTATGTAAATATTTTTTTATTTAAATATATGGTGTTTTTATATAAAGTATTTTTCATTTAAACATATAGTGTTTTTATGTAAAATAATTTTATATAAAGTATTTTTATATAAAACATTTTTATGTAACGTATTTTTTGGTAAAATATTTTTTCATTTAAATATATAGTGCTTTTATGTAAAATATTTTTATGTGAAGTGTTTTTCATTGAAATATATTGTGTTTTTATGTCAATTATTTTTTCATTTAAACATTTATTGTTTTTATGTAAAGTCATTTTATATAAAATATTTTTTCATTTAAATATATGATATTTTTATATAAATATTTTTTAATTTATATATATGGTATTTTTAGGTAAAATGTGTTTCATTTAAATATATAGTATTTTTATATAAAATGGCTTTATGTAAAGTGTTTTTATATAAAATATTTTTTTTATACACAAAATATTTTTATATAAAGTGTTTTTTTATTTAAACATATGGTATTTTTGTGTAAAATATTTTTGTGTAAAGTATTTTTTTATTTAAACATATAGTGATTTTATGTAATGTGTTTTTATATAAAACATTTTTATATAAAGTATTTTTCATTTAAACATATAGTGTTTTTATGTAAAATATTTTTTTAAATATTTTTAAATAAAATGCTTTATCATTTAAATATATGGTGATTTTATGTAAAGTAATTTTTTATTTAAATATATAATATTTTTATATAAAGTATTTTTATGTAAAGTATTTTTTCATTTAAATATATGATATTTTTATATAAAGTACGTTTTTATTTAAATATAGTGTTTTTTTTTTTTTTAAATTAGTATGTAAAATATTTTTTCATTTAAATATATATATTTTTATGTAAAGCGTTTTTATAAAAAGTGATTTTTTGTAAAAAAATTTTCATTTAAATATATTATACTTTCAAATAAAATATTTTTATGTAAAGTGTTTTTCATTTAATCATATAATATTTTAATATAAAACATTTTTCATTTAAATATATGATGGTTTTATGTAATTTACTTTTTATTTAAACATGTGATATTTTTATGTAAAGTGCTTTTATATAAAGTAATATTTTTTTTAAATATATGTTGCTTTATATAAAGTTATTTTATATAAAATATTTTTTTATTTAAACATAGATTTTTTTAATGTAAAGTGTTTTTCATTTAAATATATAATATTTTTATGTAAAGTGTTTTTCATTTAAATATATAGTGGTTTTATGTAAAGTATTTTTTCATTTAAATATATGATTTTTTTATTTAAACATATAGTATTTTTATGTAGAGTATTTTTTTATTTAAACATATAGTGTTTTAATGTAAAGTGATTTTTAATTTAAATACATGATGCTTTTATGTAAAATGCATTTTATTTAAATATATGATGTTTTAATGTAAAATATCATAAAAATATTTTTATTTAAACTACTTTTATATAAAGTATTTTTTTATAAAATATTTTATTTAAAGTGTTTTTTATTTAAATATATGGTGTTTTTATATAAAATATTTTTATGTAAAGTGTTTTTATATAAAATATTTTTTATTTAAATATATAGTGTTTTTACATAAAATATTTTTTCATTAAAATATATAATGTATTTATGTAAAATACATTTTTATTTAAACATATGAAGTTTTTATATAAAATTTGTTTATGTAAATTATTTTTACATTTAAAACATGGTTCTTTTATGTAAAGTAATTTTATGTAAACTATTTTTATGTAAAAAAAAATTCATTTAAACATACGATGTTTTTATGTAAAGTGATTTTATATAAAATATTTTTTCATTTAAATATATAGTACTTTTATGTAAAGTGATTTTTTATTTAAACATATAATGTATTTATGCAAAGTAATTTATAAAATACTTTTATATTTAAACATAAGGGGTTTTTATGTAAAATATTTTTTTATTTAAATATATGGTGTTTTTATGTAAAGTGTTTTTATGTAAATTATTTTTTCATTTAAATATATAATATTTTTAGGTAAAGTGTTTTTCAGTATAGTACTTTTATGTAAAGTGATTTTCATTTAAAATTACATACATAAAAATATTTTACATAAAAGTATCATACATAAAAATACTTTACATAAAAGCACAATATGTTTAAATAAAAAAATACTTTACATAAAAATATTAAATGTTTAAATGGAAAGTACTTTACATAAAAATACCATATGTTTAAATAAAAAATACTTTATATAAAAACACTTTACATAAAATCATATATGTTTAAATGAAAAATATTTTACATAAAATTATTTTATATAAAAGCACGTTACATAAAAATAATATATATTTAAATGAAAAACCACTTACATAAAAATATTATATGTTTAAATGAAAAAGTATTTTATATAAAAGCACCATATGTTTCAATAAAAAATTATTTTATATAAATATTTTACATAAAAATACCATATATTTAAATGAAAAAATACTACATAAACGCATCATGTTTAAATGAAAAAATATTTTACATAAACGCATTTTACATAAAAGCACCATATGTTTAAATGAAAAAATACTTTACATATAAACACTTTACATAAAAATATTATATGTTTAAATGATAAAATATTTTACATAAAAACACTTTATATAAAAGCACTTTACATAAAAGCATCAGATGTTTAACTAAAAAAACACTTTACATAAAATCTACATATTGTGTTTTTATGTAACATATTTTATGTAAAGTACTTTTATGTAAAATATTTTTTCATTTAAAATCCACATATGGTGCTTTTATGTAAAGTGTTTTATAAAAAATACTTTACAAGGAGTGGTTAGAGAAATTGACTAGGCTTTGGTGTAGGAAGAAGGTAGTGTGACGAAGAGGTAGAGGAGAGGATGAGGAGTAGGTGAGATGGGGGACATGAAATGTAAGAAAGAAAAAAAGAGAAAACACATTGGGAAAGAGGGGACAGATAGAGGAGATAGAAGCGAAGAAAGAAAGAGAAAATGTGCAAGAGATGAGTATGGAGGAAGAGACATGGGACAGATAGATGGCGTAAGAAAAATACATGGCGAATAAAATTGAAGGAAAAAGAGGATGTGAAAGATAAAATAATAATAGAAGTGAGAGGGAAGGAAGAAGGCGGCAAAAAAAGAAAGAGATTTGTTTGGCAAGCAAGCAAGGGACACGTAAAGATAGGATATACAAAAGGGGAAGGATGAGTTGGGAGAAATTG
This sequence comes from Torreya grandis, assembly GCA_037957365.1. Taxonomy (NCBI): domain Eukaryota; kingdom Viridiplantae; phylum Streptophyta; class Pinopsida; order Cupressales; family Taxaceae; genus Torreya; species Torreya grandis. Next base: position 5,726,846 of record JARHVA010000293.1, read on the forward strand.
TAAATAAAATAGAAGACATGCAACACAAAAGGAGAGGAAAGAAAAACATAGTAAATAAGAAAAAAGAGAAGAAGACATCAAAATAATGTAGAAAAAAATATGCAAGGGAGAAAAATAGAATAGTGTTGGTTGGTTTGTTTCTAGAATGTTTAACCTTGACATGAAGATAATGATCGTGGCTAACACCATTGTGGATAAGACAAAAAAAAATTGATCTATATCACCTACATTATAATCATTACTCTTTGCATGAATCAAAGGAGTAATTTGACTTTCAACCGACTACATGAATGCATAGCATCTCACAAGATTTTTATATATGTTTTTTTGACCTAAAAATTTACAAATGACAAAATTCTTTACTGATTTGTGTATTTTTAAATCATTATATATGTGGATTGAAAAGTATCCATATATACTACATATTTAGGAGGTTGTGTATTTAAATTTCATTACTATATATACACATACATATATCTATCATGACCTGTGTTTTAAATCTACTACGTTCAAATTGAGTTGAGTAAATGATTGTTAAGAAAATTCTATCCTTGTTTGAAATGTTATCTTTATATTTCTTAAATTTTCTTATGATTGTAATTGTATAAATTGCTACCAACAATGGATTCAACTTCTATAAACTCAATGTCTGAGCTTAATATTTGGAGGTCATAGCATTTATTTGTCTTGAATTATTCTACCTGCCTATAAACTTTTGGGACACCACACCGTGTCTCTATTCTCTGCACAATCGAAGTAAACCATTTAAGTATTAAAAGATATATAGAAAATAAAATAAAATGGCATGGGATCTATTTAATATCTATAAAAAATTATTTAATTGTTATTATAATTCTAAAGTAAATCAAAGTAGAAAAATATTATTAGTTAGGCAGATTTTTATTTAGCTATTACTTTATACTTTTTCATTTGTGAATACCTGATTTGGGTTTTAACCTAGCATATGGATAGGATATTATGATTTACATAGTTATATGCTTATGTAAGGTCTAATTATGGAATATGAATATAGTCTTGTTAAAGTATTGTATTACAATGTTATTTTTTATTTTAGTTTAAACGGTCAGATGTTCACTAACTCTTTTTTTTTTTAATATTTGGGGATCATATGAAGTCGTGAGACCTCACGATGATCCTCCGAATCCTCCTTATCGGTTATTGACTTAAAACTGTTTATTGTTTAGAATGTCAGTAGTTTAATTTTTGCCTTTTGAAACTTGTGGACATTATTAAAATTCAAATAAATTTTTGGATCAAGTGTTTTATGTGGATTGTGTTAATTTTGGATCAATTATGATTATAGTCGACTATGGTCTTGAATGAATATCAAAATCTTGAATTGTTGCCTTGAAAATGGGGTAAAGCTAAGTTACCTATTATCATGTTTTGCTAATTTTATTATTGGTCCTTGAATTGGTTGTGTATATTGTAAGTTATATGTGATTATTTCTAGTTTACTATAACTATGTAATGTGTACCCTTGATATGGATTATACCTTGTGTTGGTGTTGTATTATTGTGATGTGATGTTCTTTGGTTCGACGTCTAAATTGTTTAGAACTTTTTTGTCTCTCAAGATCCCTAAAATTAGAAATTGGTCACTTGAGGGAAGGCAAATAGTCTCCCATTACTATTCCAAATTGCATATATTGAAGTATAGGGACCACATACAATTCATTTGTGAATGTGTATACCCAGTCCTAGTGAAAGCCATTTCAGGGATCCTCGTGATGAGGGTTAGCCCGTTGATCAAAAAGTATGTGGAACTTATTGGAGACATTTGGCATATCTCGATTGCACCATAATTAGAATATAAGGGATTCTGAGTCAATGTCTTAGATTGCCAATCCATGTGCCCACTAAATTGGCAGAGCAAGAAATAGAATACTAATTATTCCATGGTATAGATGGTGTATGCAAGGGAAAAAAGAAAGGGCTACTCCATCATTTTACTTTGACTATTAGTAGAATTTTGTTGTGGAATTGAGATAATGTAAACGCCATCTCTAGACATAGGTACTCTTTCAATTTACAGATTGATGAATTAAGGTATTGGGACCTCAAATATAATGTTTTGAAACATTTGAAAGCCATACAGATTAACATGACATATCAACATCAAATCAATGTCCATGATTCAATTTACATCTGAGCATCTTCATTTTTAGAAGTATTGGTCAGAGTAAAGAAACATAACATCAAAATCGAGGCTAGATTGAGAGGGATGAGAAGCCAACTAGTGAAAATATGGCAGATGGGGCTTCTGTAGTACCATTTTCTACTAGGACCATCTTCTAGACCTCATCTAGAATAGCCAGAAGCACAAGTTATAATGGGGTCAGGAAGAGAGAGACTTGAAGAAAGACTTGGTAAAGGGGCATCATCTTCTGCCTAACTTGAAAATCCAGAGTCACCTACTAAGTTCATTAACATGATTGCATTGGATCTTGGGGAAACATTAGAAGATGCCTTAAAGGCATTGGTTAGTGCTTACGGATCGGAGGAGGAAGAAGTGCAAGAAGAGGAGCCTCAAACTCAAGATGAAGAAACAAAAAAGGAAAAATGGAAAGGGATAGCTTTGGACTTAGTCCTAGTGGCTCTCCCACAAAAGAGAAAAGATGAGCTAGAAAGGAGGCCCAAATTAACCCCCACTCACCCTTTGAGTGAGGTTAATTTGTTCAGTGATAAGAACTCTATTCATGGACCCACCATTCTAGAGTGGTTCATATATGGAAAGTTGCAAAAGATCCTAACTCTACACCATCAATGGGTAATCACAAAGTTTGATAACATACATGTTCATGAGGAGCTCAAACCATGGATTGTGGAGCTACAGAAGGAAGAGAAACAAAGACAAGTGGTTACTCTTAGAACTTCAAGTGGCTAACAAATTGAGACCCTAGAGCCTCCAAAGATTACACACTCTTTAATTGGTGTCAAATTTGACCCAACCACAGCTAGCTTGCAAAGAGTTTTTGAAAAAAGAGCCATGATTGCAAGAGAGTTCACTTTTCAGAAAGTAGATCCTTTCATTGGATTGACTCAAGTGGAGGGTCAAAAACCAGGTGATCACCCTATTTTTTAAGAGGATATACTTGAGGTTTCCTAGGCTCAAAGTGCCCAACTGCAAACTAGCATCAAGGGCATGAAGTAATAAATAGAGAACCTACGGAGGCAGAAGGAGAATCTAGAGAAACAAGTTATTTTATATGTTCCTAATGCAATGATTAAAATGTTTGAGGTATCATTTCATGACATAATTGAATCTCTGAAGTCGATAAGGGAAATTTAAAGTGCATTAATCCAACAAGATGCAACATTCAAGGGCTGAATCACCCGATAGTAGAGTTTCAAGGACAAGATGAAGGATTTAATTAGCATCTTGATAGGGGATAAAATCCCTAGTTTTGAGACCATCAACATTGCTCATCTCAACACCATCCTTGGGTTGATTATATATAAAATCAATAGCTCGAGCGCATGGTCCAAGTTCTTAGAGAGATTCATCAAGTATGATAAAGAGATATTGGACAAAATTAAACGATTCCTAGGGACCATGATTGCAAAACCTACAAAACTCATCTCCATGGGCATCATTGAATATGATGAGTTCAAACACATGACCACTTTGGTCATGCAGGAGGTGAGGAGCAAGATCCAAGTCAAGTCCGAGATCAACAACATTAGGGTCGTGGACTTGATCCTAACTATTAAAGAGAAGATAGCCGAGGCCAAGAGCATTAAGGAGGCTTTGGAGAGAAAAGACAGGGACCTGGGAGATTTGGCAAATCAAGAGGATGAGCTCCTCTTAAAACCTTCAATCAATTTGAGACTTATTATGAATAACATCAAAAGGCATTAAAGCTACTTTAGTAAGATCAAGGGACTTCATCAACACAAGGTCCATTAGTTAAGAATATTTCCTTTTGTGGAAGCATTGTCAATTTTGAAAATGGAATATTCTATTGTAAAGACGTGCAACTTGTTAGCACATTTACCTAAAGGTCAGTTTATTTTAAAAAGTCTAGTCTATTTTAAAAACTTTGTAGAAAGGATAGCTGTCATTTACATTTTAAACACTTGGAAGTTGATGCAACTAACCAACATGCTTCTTTGAAGTCTATAAAAGGAGCATTGGCATTGGTAAAGAGGGAGTTTTGAGAACCAAAACTTGTATAATTTTGAACTATTAATACAATCAAAGAATTCTGAAAGGATTGTCCAATTTTTTTTTGTATCATCTACTATATGGTTTCTCTCTCAATTGTTTGATTGGAATCTTAGATTTGAATAATTCTTTTGAATTATTGGCACATACCTTTTGAATGCAAAATTGTTAACTTGTACATATGCCAGGTTGAATAAAGGTTCATTAGTTTGTTTCGTTTCATTTACTATGCATTTGTAGATGTGCATCAACTATCTGCTTAAAAGAGTAAAACTTTAAAGTAAATGTAGTTCTTATTCTCATTATATCTTATCTTCCTTAGAAGTTTCCCTGATACATGTTATGATCTGAGATTAAGTTATTTTACTTCATATATTGGTTTTAAGTACATGCCCTAGAAACACTTGAACTTTGTCATGATGTCTGAGATAAAGATCAACAACACATTTCTTCTTTGTCCTACCTTACCCTTTTACTTTTTTTTTTAACCAGATCACTTTAGTTTAAATTCCATTGTAAGTATTCATATAGATTAGTATTTAAACTTAGATTTGAGGATTATTCATCTTAACTAGCACATATTACTTCACTTTGCAAAGATAGGGCCATGGTGGCTCCCAACCACCAAACTAATATAAATATTATGGAACAGTTTGCTTGCTCTTCTGCTATTTCATCATAGGTAACCAGAGTACCACAACCTACTACTCATGCTCTAAATTTTTAGAATTCTAAAATAAGAAGTTTTCTTTAAACATTAAGAACACCTTGTGGTACATATTTAGGTATCAACACCTACTAACTTTGTTAATAAAATAAATTGGAGTAATGATTATCATAGATGTATTTCAATTGATCACTTAATTTAGCATTTAGACATACTTGAGTATGTTAGCTAGGATTACTAGTCAGTTAGAATCCTAAATTGAATGACAACTGTTGAGAGAGCTCATATATATATATATATATATATATATATATATATATATATATATATATATATATATATATATATATACCTGATTATACTCGTGGTTTAGTATGGAACATGGAACTATTTTGTACTTGGTTACCATAATTGTGCATAGAAATGGAGATCTCTGGATGTCTCATTTCTTTATATATGCCTAATCATATGAATAAGTCTAGAGGAGTGGGAAACCATGCTTACATGGATAGCGTAAATTAAATCTCGCTTGTGTACTTAAGTTTTTCCTTGGATTGTTAATTGAATCCCAATTACTAATAACATGTTGGTATATAGCCTTGTTACCTTAATCATGGATCATATGGTAAATGGTATTTAATCTTCATGCAGCGTTTCAAAATTCTGCATGTATTCCCTTAATATGCTTGGTTTTAGTGCTTAGGTTTTAACCTTGAATGATAGTTGATTACAAAAGTTGTTATATTGGTCAATATATTCTTCTGAACATATGGCCTCGAAAAATCATTGCCTAAACCTTTATTCTTGCAAGACCATGAGCCGGTATGAAGATGGTTCAGATGAGGAGAGCTTTGAGTGTTTCTCAAATCCAAATATGTTGCCACCTTTGGGCTCTAGATGGAATTTTAATGGGCAGACTAGGGAATATATTATTTCTCCACAGGCTCCTCGTTACCAGTATGAACAGTAACAATAGTTACAAGATATAAGTTTCTCTGGATAAACTGCTTAAAAACTAATGAAACTACGTTTAATATAAGTTTCTCTAGATAAACTGCTTAGAAACTAATGAAACTACGTTTAATGAAGTGTAGAGTGACCAAACTTCATTTCCCTGATGAAGAGGAGAATACATCGTATTGTTGTTAAGATATGTGTTGTTCTTTGTTGATGTTATTGTGTTTTTGTTTGTGTATTCATTGTTGGAATGGATTGAATGGCTTCATATCTTGGCTTTTGCATTCTATTTCTTATGGCTTAAGCACCTAGGTTTGGTGTTTTGATGTGGATTTACATTTACACAATCAGAAGTAAATTTGTTTGTGTTATAGTCTTTGTTTGCTTTAATCCAATGTACTCATTGAAACAATATTGATTCTGGTATTGCAACCCATAAATTTTTACATTAATTTTTTTTTTTTTGGATAAAAACTATTAAAAAAAAATTAATCCAAATTTCCTACCACTTAGTGACCCATCATCTAAACAATTGATCTAAAATCAGTTCTTTTACATCTAAAGATAATAGTTCAGATATATATATATATATATATATATATATATATATATATATATATATATATATATATATATATGGAGATGTATTAATCTTGAGGTGCCTATTTTTGATTTGTTACACATTTTTCTTTATTGACGGGTTCCACATTGATTAATGACTCCATCAGCATCTCCGCACCTACAAATTTTCTAGTGACTGGTGACAAATGGCCTCAATCTAGCTGCACCACTGTGTTGATTTCAAAAAAATCTTTCTAGAAAAAAATTAATGAGCTTCAAACTCCATTGTAAGCCAAAAATACTCCAAATTTTCAATCATTTTCTCCAAGCAAGAAAAAAAAACCGTCTTACATTTTTTTAATATACTCATTCAACACAAAATTACACTCACTCCTCTCATCCTATTATCTATCAATATAGTTTACACGTATTAACATAATTAAGAATTTAATTTTGCTTTCATATATGTATATGTTTAGTTTATATGGATGTATTTCCTAGGATCTATTGAGAAAATTGTGATCATTCATGCCTTCCTTAATGTGTTTCCAAAGGCAAGGGCAGTGAAAAATACGTTGTCATTAGATACCCATTGGGTTTTCCATGCCAATTACTTCGAAATTTTTGAATACTAATATTGTTAGATCTCTTGTAGATTTGGGATCACGTGATAATAACTTAGTATTACTTTTGGGAGGTGTGTTATAAAATGACAAAACACACCTAAGACTGGTCATTTCTGCAGTTGTAAGAGAAAAAAAAAAGAATTCAAAAAATAAGTTCAATAGTATTAATTATGCTTATGCTGACATTGCTTGTGGGTTCACTAGTGAAACTGCTTGGCTTAGAAAGAGCCCACTACGGATTATTTCTTGCCAACTGCAAAGTTGGCAGGAAGTTTTCAAAACCTCCAGCTCTACCAAATCCACGTTAAAAATAAAAATAAAAATAAAACTATTGAATGGTTTTAATTATTTCTTTTTGTATTTTCTCTCTTTTTAGTGGGGTTGCTGGAATTTTCTTAGCTATTTGCAATCAAATGGTTCCATGAAATATGAATGTTTTCCATCCCCACTGTTATTAGCCTGCTGGAATTTTCTTAGCTATTTGCAATCATATAGTTCCATAAAATATGGATGTTTTCCATCTCTGCTGTAATTATTTAGTATTCAGCATTTAAAGCTATCAGAATATAATTTTTGAGAAAAAAATTACTAAACATTAGCTTCCATTTGGCAAGAAATCTCCCTAAAAAATCTTAAATGGTGGTGTGAACTTCCAAGTGCTCTTCAAAGTCTCCTACTGAAAAATCACTGGTCAGCATTTTTATGGTAAAGATTATTTTATGATTCATGGGACTATGTTTATGCTTCATGGGACCACCCTTGCAATAATAGAAATAGAAGTGGTATCCCCATTCATTGGACACATCCTTAGTTTTATTTCTTTATTCAATCCGTGCAATATTGTTACTTTTGTGACATAATCTTCAGTTTAGCTGGTAAAAAATGGATATGCATTTAGTGTTTTTCTTGTCTATTCTAGGCTAGTTGTACTTTTACAGTCATATTAACCCATATGGTCATTTGTGGATGTAAATATAATTTATTTCATTACATATTGTAACAAACACAAGCACTAATTATGGTAGCTTCACAAGAAAGCTTTGTATAAAGCCAAGTATAGAGTAGTGCCTTCACTTCAAGACTTTTTTGTATTGAAACCCACGGATAACCACTAGGTATCAATGGAAAACCTGAATTTTTTTGTGAAACAGTTCACCTCTGAACTTATCGTGGACCAAGTAGTGCACTAAAACTCATGGTTAGCAACAAGTAACTAACCTTGGTTATTCACCCTTAACTGCGGGTTTTAGGGCACTACTCAGACTTGACCTAATTATAGTGCGAATATAACAAAATTGTTATATATATATATATATATATATATATATATATATATATATATATATATATATATATATATATATATATATAATTTGCTATCTTTTTCATTGTAATTTTTGGTTTTGGGTTTGCATATGTTTTTGTTCATTTGTTATCATGTCTCTAGATTTGATTGTCATTCATAAGCATGTGTAAGCTCAAGCATCCAACTGCAGCGATAAAAAGACTCAAACAAACAAAAATAGACTCAAACCCAGAACCCAATATTGCAATAAAAAGGATAACAAATGATATATATATATATATATATATATATATATATATATATATATATATATATATATATCATTTGTTATCCTTTTTATTGCAATATTGGGTTCTGGGTTTGAGTCTATTTTTGTTTGTTTGTCATCTCGTATCCAAGTTTGATCACTGTTCATAAGCCTATGTAAGCTTAAGCATCCAACTATAGCGATAAACCACGGGTTTTGCTTTGGAATGCTTGTTGTTTGAGCCTTGAGTGACAAGTTTGAGCTGTTTGGAAGTTTCAACCATGAGTGACAAGCAATAAGCTTTCAGCAAGGCTCGAGCAACAAGCTTTCAGCAGGGTTTCAAACCTTCAACTTCAAATTTTAGCATACTATGTCACAATGTCTACTATCATTAAGTTTTTGTTGTCATTGTATGTTGTATGCTAAATACCCATTGAATATTTGACCTCAAAATCAAACTGCTTGCTTCTAGTGCCAACAACAATTTATTATAACTAGTCTTCATCCTACACAATCCTCATTTAATTCATTTGATTGTAACTACTTGCTAATGGAGGAGTTTAATTGAAGCAATTTGAAGGATATCTAGGTTAATTTATTGGGGCTAATGGAGGCATTATAAGTCTAACAACAGACTGTAACACATAACCTGCTTCATACAAAGCTTCTAACGACGGATTGTAACTAGGGTTTAATATATCATTTCAAAGCAACTTCAAAACGGCATCTGGTTCCCATAGGCCTAAGAAGTTTGAAGACTTAGCATGGAAACATTGTTATGACGACCCAAAGAAAAACTTCACCATTTGAAATTATTGTGTTTGAGATGAGTGCAAGAGTCAATCACTTCAAATACCACATAGCATGAATTCCAGCTAATGATGTGTGGCGATGCAAAAAGGCACCACTTGAGGCTCAAAGAGAAATGGTTGCTATCATATTTGCATCAGAGGGAGGGAAAAAATGACTGTTGAAGCACTTGCACCCATGATGAATAGAGGCGCAGCGAGAGTTGATTTTGATGAGTTAGAAACCTCTGGCTCTTATGTTGCCCAAAGGGTAGATCAAGGATGGGGCTCACCTAGTAGAGGCAGTTCAAATTCACCTTCATAGGGCTTTTTTACTCCTAAAAATACCCCTGGGGCACAAACTTCATTTGAAGGTATGGCTTAGAAGAGAGTATTGCATAATGAAGCAGAGGTGGTTGTGGAAAAATTTTGGTACTACAACATCCCATTCAATGTCACGAAAAACCCATACATGTAACAAACACAAGCAGTGATTATGGTACCTTCACAAGAAAGCTTTGTATCAAGCCAAGTATAAAGCAGTACCTTCACCTCAAGATTTTTTTGTATTAAAACCTGTGGGTAACCGTCAGGTATCAAAGGAAACCCTGAATTTTTTTGTGAAACAGTTCGCCTCTGAACTTATCGTGGGCCAAGTAATGTGCTAAAACCCATGGTTAGCAGTGAGTAACTACTGTGGTTATTCACCATTAACTGCGGGTTTCAGAGCACTACTCAGACTTGACCTAATTATAGTGTGAATATGACAAAAGCGTGACTTTCTTAACGTCTCTTACACTTAGACATGAATATGGTGAATCCCAACTTATTTCCAAATCCACTTTTCGTTTTCCTATGAATGGGCGTCTCCATACAATATCAAGTGGACTAGGAGGTAAATAATAAAAATAGATTGTAAATTTGTTTTTATTTACCCTATTCTAACAATGTTGAATGTGTACAAAATTCTAATCCCTAAGTATTTCTATGATTCTTATTGTATTCTCTCAAGAACAACATAAATATGCCAATGACCACTTCTATTTTACTATTTGTTTGTTGGTGAAATGAGATAGATCTATTACTAATTGGAATATATGTATCCTCTTCATCCTGTATTGTGCAACACACACAATGGAATTATATTCTTATAACTTATATTATATTTTTTTGTTTGTGTGAAGCAGAGCATTTTTTGTTTTTGAAGGAGCAGTGACTACTACTTGGGTCTCAAATGGCTTGGTGTATAACATGTCCACTTCTACAACTTTCATGTGGTAGTTTGCAATGTTGAAGAATACTTCATCATTAAGCGTCAAATGGGGATCAAGTTGTTGCTGAAATTGTTGTGAATCAACCCTGGAGACATCATGAAAATTCAACAGGAGACTGCAAACTGACATTGTGTTCATGTTGATTCTAAAGTTGTGTATTTCATCAAGATATTCAAACTATTGACAAGAGGCAATCATGTTGATGAAATTTATGTGAACTACTTTGAAAGTTAAAACGAGCATGAGACGGTATACAAAGAAATTGTTGTGAGTGAAATAGCATTTGTTGTGGATCGGTGCTAGAATTAAAATTTTGAAAGCTACTAGTAGATGGTAAATTGATAATGTGCTGAGATTGATACTGAAATAGTTATGGATAAAATGTTAGATCATTCAGGGTGTTAACAGCAAAAGGCAAATGTAGGGAGTTCCGTTATGGAAATTGCTGCGAATGACCTTTGAAAGCATCTTAAAACCCTGTCTATAAAAATTGTTCTTGAGGTGAAATTGTTGTCGTTGTGGATCAAATTTAGTACCCACACTTGGTTGTCTTTAAGTAAGGACTAATTAAATTGTCGATAGTCTAACTGTCAAAAGCAAGATTTATATTCTAGTGGAATCAGTGATGCTGACCACGCAGACGCTAATGCAGCCCAATAGAGTTGATTTTAAGTAAGCGTGCATTTTCAGACTAACAAAAATATCAACATTTAATGTTTGCATTCATCTATGGGGATAAATATTCCCATAATATTTTTTAACTATTGCATATTGTAGAAAATTTTAAAATAATGAGAAATAAAATATTTTTTTTACAGACCCTGAGAAGAATAGTTTCTTCCCAACGTTTAATATTTTCCTATACATATTAAATATGTCAATTTTTTGAAATTATCCTAAGCGCTAAAATTATCCCCATTTGTCAATAGAGTCAAATCTCGTATGGTGTTTCCATGACAACACTGAGAAGGGAAAGCAATATTCTACCCCAACATTGTTTGCAAGCTAGAATTTGATGGAAAAAAGCATGGCCGCTTCAAAATAAAAATAAATAAAGAAAATGAGGTTTCACTAGATTCGGAACCCCTATGGCGTTTCCATGACCATTTTGAGAAGGCAAGGGAATACTTTGCCCCAACGGAATTTGCAGGTTAGAATTGAATATAGAAACAACAAGGTCGCTTCTTTCACCCTCGCTGACATTCCTCAATTCTTGCAAATTTAAAAGAAGAAATAAGAAAGATAAGGTTGCATGTTAAAAAATAAAGAACAAGCTTAAGCATGTCGTACTATATTACTCGTTGAAACGGTATACTGCCTCCATTGGCATTCACGTAGAATCCAACTCCTCTACAACTTAAGAGGCGTACGTCGACCCAATAGTTTGCATACCCTGTATGCTTGGATCTCTCGTACATTTCGCTAAAAATTTGGACAAAGTAGTAATCAATGAATAAACCTTATTCCCCACTATTGTCCTACAAGTTTTACACAATCTAGAATTCTACGTGTACAACTCGTTTTGATTGACACTCACATCCTCACTGATTTTTTTGGGCCACTATAAAGCTCCACCCATTTAGATAATGTCATGCCAATCTGGCCATAGTCCCTATAAATTTCTTCAATTTTGTGTCTTGTTTGAATATTTCTAAGGGATAATAGTTAAAGCTCAAGAAACCCCATGATCCAGAAGTTCTTAAACTGCTTTTATTTATTCATTTGCATTGTCCTCCACTTGCTAGCAATGTGGCTAATGGGAGCAACAACCAGATTCTAGGAGTTCAAGGTCTGTAAAACATCCAAAAGCTTAAGTTTATATGCATTTTGCATTTAGCAATGCATTATTTAGAGAGAATTTATTGTCCATAATATTAGTGTTGAAGACTTTTGGAAATGGAGTCAATAGTTTTTATATCAACATTTTGGATCACACTATGTGATCCATCATCAAGATTATTAAGAATTCTTGTCATTAATCTTGATAATGGATCACTGAGTTATCCAACCCTTAATATAAAAGCTCTCTACATAATTGTTTTCAAAAGTCTTTAAGAGTGATGCATTACCCTGTATTATCATTTTTTATTAATAATAAATCAGTTGTTATGTTGATATCAAGCTAATATTTCTTATAGCTATGTTGATATCATAAGTTTGAATAGTCCAATATAACTTGTCTACTAATTTATAATTGGATTAGCAAAGAATGAAAGAGATCAAAGTCCAACATTTTATCGTATTGGGATGAAGCTATTTGTGAAACTAATTACAAGGTAAGCATTTAGTTTGCTAATTGTTTGTACAACTCATTGACAGGTACAAATATAAGCCATCACAAAGCTTTGTAAAATTTCCACCGATGTAACAGTCAATGGAATGTACCCTACGCTAATAGAAAGTCATTAATTGCCAATATCCTAATGTTTAATGAGGATCAGACGAGCTCATCTTTCATGAATGATCTCAAGAGCTTGGCAAATAAGCAAAATCCCATCAATGTGCCTATGAATATAAATAGATGTTTTCTTAAAATGAGACGTCGACTACTAAGAAATCTTGGCTATTGATTGTAGGGATTAACAACCAAAAAATAAAGCAAACATGATCTTTCAAGCAAACCTTTTTTACTGGCAACGCTGAAATGGGAAATCAAAATAATAAATGATGAAATAATGCCAATTGGAGTGCGACTGATATAAATATATTTTTTTCATGAATAGGCTGCTTGGAAGAAAGTTTAATGGCCATGCGTTGAGAGTATGAAATAGCATCTTCATATTTAAGAAAATAAAACATTCATTTGATGTGTATAGAGCCCTGAAATGTTAAACCTGAGATTATTTACGCAGTTGATTCCAAAATACTCACAATATGACACACACTGAATTCTCACTCAGAAAGTCAGAAACAAAAATAAAGCATTATTTTGCTTTGTAGAGATATGTTAACTAATTTTATTATTATTATTCAAACAATAATAGGCATCCTACAATTTGTGTTTGAGCAATAGCAAAGAGGCCTAGGATATCCATTAAAAGAGTAGCAATCCGAGACGTTGGATCCTCCTCCATTTTGAAGACCCTGACTGATCACTTTCTCAGTGTTTGTATTCCATCATTCCCCTGCATATATACATACATACACTGAATGAACGAACATCTTAACATTATGAATTAAAAGGATATTGAAAGATATAGATGAAGCTAGAAGCCATGTTTATAAGTATTACCAAGAATAAGTATTCCCATACACTGATTGGGTATCGTTGAAACTTTCTAAAGTTCCCTGCAAAACAAATAACATACATGGTTCAAACAATGACATTCATAATGGTGGAAACTATCACGAATGAAGAATGTAAGTGAAAGAGGTGATAAACCATACAAGGATCATTGCATCAAGTTTACACAAGGTTGGAAGATTGATATAAAGACACGCTTGCTTACCATACCCTGTGACATAAAAAACAACATTAATATTCACTCATTTGTAAGCACTACTTGCACTTTAAACAGACATGTCAAATTCAAACCTGAACATCAAATTGGAACGGCCATTTAAACACATAGGAAAGTGATTAAGTCACCACATATAAACTACTACCATCTGGGGAATCCTTTAAGATAGGATTAGCTCGACAACATAATCACTAACTCGTAGTAGCTAGTCCATCTCTCCTTGCAACATCAGTTTCATCTCTAAAGGGCTGTCTAAAAATGGTGGCTGCCATAAATATCTAGTTGTTATGAATTAGTTTAATGTAAGAGGACATAAGTTTTACCCAAAATAAAATAATGTAGGAAAGTAATAGCCTTGTGTCAATTGCAAAATCAGCAAGATTACAAGTTAAGTTCTGACTTAAAGCCACCAAGAATAGGGGCGCTATATCAACACTACAACAATGCTCTTCATCGCCAATGGTCATGTATAACAGCATTGAGGAAGAATTGGTTTAGAAGGCACTACCGGTACTAAAAAAACTTGCCATACTGTTGTTCACAAATAGAATGGCACAATCCTGCATAAGTTGAGCATATAGTTTTGTCTAAATACTGTTGCTTACAAACAAAATGGCATGTCACATAAGTTAAGGACGTAGTTCCACTATATTACTCTCTATCTACATCTTAGAGGTTTTTATTCCACCATAAATCTTCTCTATCTACAGCCACAGGTAACAGCTTAGAGTAAGAATGACATTAAATGATCAAACCTTAATTAATAATACTATAAACCATTGTTACTTGTATTTATTTACCCACTATTCCCTAAACAAGGATATAAAGAGCATCTTCAAAACAGAGTCATGATTCTACATTGTATTTGCATATTGACACCAAAAGCTTGCACTGTAATGTTGAATAGATTAGAAGAAATGTCTAGTTCTGCAGCGTTTATTATGATCACAACAAATGCATCAAAGTTACCAAGGATTGCACTATCTAGATGTCAAAAGCTTCATTTCCTGAAGCTAAGAGATGCAGATATTTATGCCAAACTTGAGATGATTGCAGCTGCAGAGAGTGTTGACATAAGAGGATGCTTTGCACTTGATCACTGCAAACGCAGATGGATCCTTAAGGGATGTTGAGATCACACTGGTTGAATTGAGCCTTCTTGGGATAAATGTAACTAAATCAATGGTTAACCAAATTGTGAGTATTCACTCTACTTGTGTGAAAAATCATTGCAAATGCAAGTGATTAGGACACAACTAACATATATTTTTTCCAATTAAAATTGCTTATTTGTTATCATAGTACCTTTCAAATATTAAAATAATTAGTTTTGAAAAGTTCAAAAATAATTCATTATTTGAAGACCACTCTTGATTTCAAATCACAGGTAGGTCTAGTGCCTGATGAAATATCAGTATCTTTACTTGGCCTCGTTTTATCAGCTGAAACTTTGGGCATTGTGAGATCCATTAGATAAATAATTGAATCTGGAGTCCAGCCACTGGTTCTTGTAGGGCAATTAGCATCTCTGATAACAGACATTCTCACTGGTTACAAGAAAAAAACAAGAATCTATAAAGGACATTGTTGTGAGTATTAGTAACTACTGATTGGAAGGTGATAAGTCGAAGAAGGGCATGGAATGCTATATAAGTGTTTGGAAAGCTCTCTCCACTTTTTTATTCATTCAAATTTCTTCCATTCCTCTAAATAGAAATAACGGAGTTCACTATACATGAAAATCCTTTCACAAACCTATGATAGTACCCAAATAAACACATGAAACTCCTCACATTAGTGACACTGGTGGCTGTAGGTTGCTACCCCATAGCTTGAATCATCAAGGTATCTATTGAGATGCTCTTGCACAAGATGATATGCCCTGGTTACTAAACCTTGGTTTGAAAGAATGCACACTTACCCAAGTTGTTAAATAGAGTATGCTTATGTAAACACTAAAGGAACTGGATTAAGTGATGCAATCATGGTTAGGGTTTCCATTGAAGAACAATCCTAGACCACACAACCCATGAGTTTACACACTGTTTCATGCAACTGGAAAACAAACACTCTCAATCATAATCTCATAGGCCCCATCCCTACTGACATAGGCATGCTCACTGAATTACAGAGGCTCTCCCTTTTTACAAATATCTTGTCAGGCACCATACCCTCCTCCATAGGAAACCTCTTAGCATTGACTCACTTGCACTTATTAACAAATAATTTCACAGGCCCCATTCCTCCCGAATTGGGTAACTTAATAAGCTAAATACTGTCTACATTTGGGAAGACAAACTCACTGGACCAATCCCAACTTCCCTCCTCAATTGGCCCTATATATCTAGCACTAATGTGTTATTTTACACTCGTATATTGGAAAAACTTAAGACAAGCAACATAGAATCGGTCGTATATATGGCACCAGCGTTATTTTAGACTCATCTATTGAAAAAATTTATTACAAGAAACAAGAAATTTAGAGCCCTATATAGAATAAATCCACCACAGCAAAAACATAAAATAAGTTTGATTCTATCTCAATCAAGTATAAGATGAAAGTTTCCTGAATCATTGTGAAATTCAAATTGAAACAATACAAGAACTCAACATCCCTATTAAGTTGTAAAACATCAATATTTTAAACTGGTTAAAAGGTGGAATGAATAAAACAACCATATTGCTATTGATGAGGCAGCTATTCATTCATACGAATTTACCACTGATGCGTCCTTGGATGAAATTGTAGGTTCTAACAATATGTGGATTTTACCTAAATAATCAAGAAAGAGGCTTCTTCAGTACTGGTTGGATCAAATTCAAGAAAAAGCCAAAGAAGAATTTTAGGGCTTAACAGACGCTAATAAAGATGTATGCAGTCAAATTCCCAGATAGATATTAAGATGTCTCCATATTTTAAGAAAATGCAATATAACAGGAATGACAACTACTACATATGCCAAGAGTTATGATATTCTACAGGCCCTGAGAGCAGAAATAGTTATAATAGAAGAGGCTGTTGAGGTATTGGAGGCAATCATTCTCCCGTATATTGGTTCTTTTACAAAACATCTTATTTTATTGTGAGATCACTTGAAATTGTGATTCCTTATCCAGTGTTTCATGGGAATGACCATAAATTAAGTGTTACCCCACCATGGTCTTAGTTCTCTTATTTCTAGTTTTCGATCTTTCTCATTAATGCTTAATTTGGTTACGGTGCATTCATGTTGAGCACTGTCATAGGCCAAAAATATTCCCTACAGTTCTGGTTAAAGCTTAACAATCTCTATGGTTGTTAAGAGTTTGGTTATGGTTTATTGGGCATTTTCATAAGCCCGGGACATCTAAATTTTACCCCTAGCATTAATGTTTCTAACGTTTAGGTTATAGCCCTTATGGATAAGCTTAGTTTGGTTTTGTTTTTGCTTTAACATTTATAGAGGAACTTCCACAGGACTCCTGAGTAGTTTTTATACTCCTATATATATTATTGTCACTGACATTTTTTGCTACCTCGATTATGCTAGCCATATTGATTACAATAGGCATTGCCAGCTCCTTGTTTCAGAACGCTTTTATATCATGTAATGATTGCCATTGAAGAAAAGAGGATGGAAAAACATAGAGTATTAAAGAGGTATATTTATCTGACAAATCAAATAACTACTTAGTACACAATTAGAACATGCTAGAGAAGCTTGGCAAGAGGATTTGGATTTAATGAATGAGATTTTATAAACATAATATCAATCCAGTGGTTACATGAGTCACATGAGGTTTAATTTGAATGATACAAAAGATTGGAGAGATTTTGTTAAAAGCTTTAATGTAACTTACTTTCTAATAATCGAGGAGACCACCTAGAGATTTGTGGGATAAACCAGAGAATTACAGATAAAGTAAAGGTTGATTCAATAAGTCCATAAACATGTATATACATACCTCAAGAGACATCATTCCATAAGTGGAGGAAGCATAGTCTATACTGACAGCCTTAATGTAACTTCCCACTTTTGTGATACCCACAATTTATATGAGAGAAGCCTCCACCAGGGTCGAGGATGGAACATTTATTGAATTCATTGGATTCTCTGCCATGCCTTCTCCCTCTACAGGGAGATTCACCATCACTGGGATTCCGAAGGATGCCAAATGATCTGTTGGTCCAACTCCGCTCAGCATTAGCTACTGTGGGCTTCCAAGAGCACCTGCTGAGATTATTATCTCACTTCCTGTCCTCCTTGTCATAAAAGCATTGTGTCTATTCCCATTTTCATTTGTATACATAACCCCAGATGTTGCAAGCCTCAGAAGTCCTAAAGATTATTTTTTTCAACTCGAATGGCGTTTATACCAACGAAAAAGCATCTGGTCACCGACTGATTAAGCTCTGCAAAATACAATAGCACTATAGAGATGTTGGTCGTGGGTGCTCCGAGGTTAAAATATATGTTGTCCGTCATTTCACTAACAACCGCTATTTGCATCACATTAAGTGAAGCACGGTTTTGGGTGTTGGTTACCGAAATGTTCTGCTTAGAAGTTAAACTCTTTGTTCCGTCAATAACCCAAGGTTCCCACAGGCAGTCAAATGGGTCTTTAGGAGACCTAAACATTTAATTATGAAACCGTTAAAAGATATAAAACAATTATGAAAGTATAAGAATTTCAAGATTGCTGAAAAATGTGAGAAAGTTTACCTAGTCCTGTATTCACTTTCAAAATCATATCTTCCTATCAAATCCAACATGGTACCTGGGTGAGTCATATTATACATTTCTTGTTCAATTTTTCTCAACTCGATAGCGGATATAAATGGATCATAGCATTTTGAGGTTCGGATCAAGCAAATATGCACCTTTTTGCTTCGACTGACCAGATCTTCTCTTTCACTACCAGTGGGTCGTCGTCATCGAATGTCACCTTTTCCATGTAGAACATACCGATGGTGCCTCAATAGAGTAATTGAAGCCTCGAGATTCACTCGAATTAGCATCAAGAAATGGCACTCTCAAAAGGTGGGGAAGATTCGGTTCGAGGGGCAACTCATAGCAAGACTTATTAAGTGGCTTGGGGAACACCCATAGGATTTTGAGGTAAAATTTTTCAGAGTTGTCATCCTCATAGTATGCTACTGCTTTATGGCCAAGGTCTATGAAATAATCATCAGTAACCCATGAAATATTCGATACATTATCAGTACGATTTCCTCCTCCACTGCAGTCGATACTCTGAAATCCTGATCACATAAATCAAATTTATTTGTCCCTCAGAGTCTACTGACAAAGAAACCAAAGTTATTTATAAAATAAGAAATAAATACAGCACTTGGTTGAGCATTAGCAAAAATTACAGTCCACAAGAGGATGATGGTCATAGCCCCTGTGTATTTACTGCAAGCAACAGCTTCCATTG
This sequence comes from Torreya grandis, assembly GCA_037957365.1. Taxonomy (NCBI): domain Eukaryota; kingdom Viridiplantae; phylum Streptophyta; class Pinopsida; order Cupressales; family Taxaceae; genus Torreya; species Torreya grandis. Next base: position 5,746,340 of record JARHVA010000293.1, read on the forward strand.
ATAAATGGAAAGCAGATTTGTAGTTATGTGGTACATATAATACATTATTGAACTAACCATTTGTTACCTCGATTGATCCTTGGTATCCAGTAGAATGCATCTCTTCCCAACCCAAGACAAACACCAATCTCTTTCACACAGCTATTCTCTGCCTCGAGATCCAAACTCTGTATGTCAAAAATCACAAATGAATTCACAAGGCCAAAAAGGAGTATAGATAAAGCGATGAAAGAGTCTATGACATATGCCAGACCAAGCAATCTATGTGTTCATTTTAATAAAAAGGATCCCCCTACACACATAGATTTTATCAAAGTTCGCCACAAACAACTTTTTTGTACAATGGTTAATTACAGGAACTTTGGCAATATCCATTTCTTCTAATTGTTTCAATAAAGCAGAGAACATATTTCTATACCAAATATGCAGCCAAAGTCTTGCATTATTCCCAAATTGTTTCAATAAAGCAGAGAACATATTTCTATACCAAATATGCACTCAAAATCTTGCATTATTCTCAAAAACATAGCTGGGAATGATCAAACTATGAAAGTCTTGTCTATGAACAAATTCTTCAATCGCAATCTGCATGTTCATGTTTACATTATTGAAACCCATGTAGTTGCTTAGGCCAATATATCTATTGTTCATGAATTAGCTTAAATAAATTGAATTATTGTATGCATTTGATACAATGTACCATGATAATCCTAGAATTTTTATGTGTTTATATCTGTATGGTTAGTTACTTCACATTTTCCTTAAATTTTAAGTTCCATAGTTACCTAGAGATGTGAGGGTACAGGTATTGGCACAGGGGCAGTTATTTTAAAAGAATTGTTTTTCCATGTTAAACCACCACTGTCCATTTAGTTCCTTTATCTTGCAGCTACTAGAGTTGTGCCAGGTTAATCAAGGAGTTTAGAAGAAATCAATAAATAGTCACATAGGCCATAGGTGCTAAGAATACATCGTGCTACAGTTAATAACAATGATCCAAATAAGATAGAATTAGAAAACAAAGACTAGGGTCCAATGAAGTGGGGATTATTAATCTATATTCTAGCAGAATTATTAACATGTTAGAGATTAACATGGAGTAGAGAATCCATTGCATTTGCTAGTTCTTTTGGTATAAAATATAACTAAAGAAGGATCGATACCTAACCACTCAAATTAATAGTTAGCACGAAGTAAAAAGAGATCCCATATTCTTAACATGAATCACCAAAGCATCAAAATCTGGGACCAATACATACATTTTTTTGCCCTGTTCGAGATATGAGTGATGACTATCGAAATTGATCCAATGTTGTGCAGCATATCAAGGCTATTAAATACATGGGCAAGGTAAGGGAGACTAACTCACAAAAGGGTTTTCATATGACCTGTGTTTTGAGGGGAAAACTAGATTCCATCTGATGAGGAACAATTCATTATTGCCATTAAAATCAAGGGTGACCAAAAGCATGAATTCTATATTTGCAGGTTAATCAAACAATTAACCATAGAATGAGAAAACCCTTACCCAAATCCCTGAATTGGTAGCCGCATTGGTAGCCATAAAAACGCCCTGATATTATTTCACGTAAGACATAACCGCAGTACGATGCCTAATTCCCAAGATAATACAAGAATTAGATGTATTTTCATAAATATTACACAGCAATTTCGGCTTAAAGGACGGCCACTTTGGGGAGAAGGGGTAATGGTTACACAACCTAGGGCACTTCGAGGACAAGGATTCGAATCCCGCCACACAAAATAAACACCAAAAGAAAAATATAAACCTATTAGCACGATCGGCTCTACGATTTTCTAATTCTTTTAGATTTTTACCGTGAAATTTAAGTGTGTTTCCTACTCTACAACTGAAACAAATCATAAAATTCCTTCCGCAATCGCTGTAATGTAAAACTTCATTTATTTTGCAATCAAAGGTTTCAAAGGAGCGAGATTGAATGGATCACTTACCACAATTAACAATGGCACTTAGCTGAAAATTATTTTTTCGCAAATTCCTCTTGATTGGACAAAAAATGGGAAGTATCTGCCCTCAAATTTTCATTCAATTTCTCTATCAGCCGCTGAATTTATCCCGCAACTTGTTAATCCTAACAATTCGCACTTCAAATCTGAAATCGATTTCGCAGTTCTCTGGAAATATTAAATGAAAGGTTTTGACTTTCTATGATGATTCTCGTAACATGCTGCTTAATTCCCTGTAAAATTGATGGAAGTTTCCATGTGATATTCAAGTTGGAGGCTAATAAATTTTGCAAAATAAAATAAAATGAATTTCTAGGGTTTCTAAAATTCAATAAAATAATTACCAGACAAAATCAATTCCCTATGACTCGAATCTTCAACCCTCGTCAGATTTATTGAATGCAGTTTTTAAAAAAATGGAATGGATCTCTTTCCAGCCGGTACCTTTCTTGATCCTTCAATCGTCTATTCTCTCTCCCTGTGAATTAAGCCCTTGATATTGGATTTTGTGAACGTGGGAGTCTGATTTTTGGAACTGCTATTACCAATTAGTAAACCCAAAAATGCTCTCAGGATGGTTGCATGATTTTTGGAACTGCAATTAATAATTAGTAAACCCTTTGTGATTATTCTCTCCCTTTAAAAAAGAGTGCAAATCACGTTTTCAGCACTGAAAATAAAAGCCATAATTTTTGTTTCTAAAATAAATAAATAAAAATTTTAACAAAAAAAATTAAGAAAACAAAATAATTAGAGACAATTTTAATCAGAGACAAAAGTCTAAATATTGTCTCAAATTATCATCTCAAATGACCCTCCTACGTAGTAGTGAATGGCCATCTCAATTTTGGCCAAATTGTATGCAGCCTAGTTAATTCATCTCAACTCTTAATAGCCAAAATATAGCGCTACATAGATAAGTCAGACTTTATTTCACAACATCCTCCATTTTTGCATGTGAAATGGGGTGAGATTGGAATAAATTGAGACCAAGATTCATAATTAAAATAAAGTGATGAATTTATTCATCTAGATGGCCTAATGAATTTAAAAATCTTGAAGACTAGTCTATCTTATTTTGCATTGTATCCAACTTAAAAGGATATAAGCGAAAGATGAAGCTAATTATGGTAGGAAAGGGATTTTGCACCCCATATGTTCCTCCTCTTCATTAAAGATTGGGCATGAGCATAGTTTGTATTTGTGAGAGGGTTGTTGAGGATGAGCTGACAGGGAGACTTCTACAATACATCCTAAGGGGGTGGCAAATACCTAATTGCCCAATGCCAACTATATCATAATGTATGATCAGAAAATGATGTTCTTGTCATTTCCATGCAACATAATATGTTTTAATATTCTTAAGTCCCACTAAAATAATGTATTTATACCAAGGTTGTCTAGTGTGCAGGTTTAGGTACACAGCATTACAAGGCTAGGGTCCTTAGACTTAATTATCTTAATAAAAAAGATAATATGTATCTTTATCTATATATGTTTTGCAATGAAGAGGGCAATTATTTATTTAAATAATTTGTTACATAAAAATATTAACATAATTTTACATATTTATAATTTAATTTAATATTAAAAATTTGATATAAGACAATGAAGTGAACCTTAAAAAATGAGTTAAAAAATAGACATGTACTTTATAATTAAAAACACAAAATTGTTAGTTTGGATTATCTCTCCAGTAAAAGGATTACACATGGTTAAATAGATATTTAAAATATAATTCACCATTAATTTTTGGAACTTTGCTTATGATAATTAACATGGTTCAAATTCAAAATTTTCTTAGAAGATACACCAACAATAAACAAGTGACATGGTTCATCTGTGTCATTTTGCTTGTTTATTACAAGACAATAGAATTACTTAGATTGCCGCTTTACTACTTTTACATTTAAATGCATGTATCATAAAAATAGTTGTTGATGGCCTAGTTTTTACAAGTTTTATTTTAAGAGAATCAAACAAATTGATGGACAGAGTTTAGTTGACAGATTTGTGACTCAATTGATAAGAATGATGGTGTTACACCATTATTGAAAAAAATTCAAAAAAATAAAATCCCTTAAGATATCCGATATAATAAGGACAATTAAAAAAACTAAATATTCTTCTGGTGTACTTTTGAATTAAACCCCACATACTCAAAATCAAAACAAATACAAAAACTAATCATTATAGCATAGTTATGAAGCATAACAAACAAAATGCCCTGAACCACCACCATGGTAGCCACCATTTTGTTATCCTAAGAAATAGTTCACTCTGTTTAATAACCTCCTCACATCACAGAGAGCATTTCGGTTCAAAAGTAGATAATTGCCACAGTATATGATTGTAACGTTCTAAGGCCAAATAAGTCAAAATTGTTTGTGCTTGTCTGCTTTATGCAAATAATTATCATTACTATGTTAAATGTAACTTTAAAGTCAATTGTTTTATAGTTTTATTTTTTTCGAGTATGATCTGCCATCCTTAAAAACTTTTAAGCCGTACTTAGTATAATTTAAACAGTCACTTCCCACTCCTTGTTGTGCTATGTTAATAATATCCAATCCTCCTTTGTATTTGTGCTCGTTATATGTTCATGCAGACTATATATTGATCAATATATTCCTCTGAAAATATGGCCTTGAAAAATAATTGCCTAAACATTTATTCTTGCAAGACCATGAGTTGGTATGAAGATGGTTCAGATGAGGAGGAGAGCTTTGACTGTTTCTCAAATCCAAATATATTGCCACCTTTGGGCTCTAGATGGAATTTTAATGGGTAGACTAGGGAATATATCGTTTCTCCACATGTTCCTCGTTACAAGTATGAACAGTAACAACAGTTACAGGTTATAAGTTTTTCTTGATAAACTACTTAGAAACTAATGAAACTGCTTTTATATGAAGTGTAGAGTGACCAAACTTCATTTTCTTGATGAAGAGGGGAATACATGGTATTTTTGTTAAGATACATGTTGTTTTTTGTTGATGTTATTGTGGTATCTGTTTGTGTATTCATTGCTGGAATGGATTGAATGGCTTCATATCTTGGCTTTTGCATTCTATCTCTTATGGCTTAAGCACCTAGGTTTGGTGTTTTGATGTGGATTTACATTTACACAATTAGAAGTAAATTGTTTTGTGTTATAGTCTTTGTTTGCTTTAATCCAATGTACTCATTGCAACAATAATGATTGTGGGTATTGCAACCCATTAATTTTTACATTTTTTTTTTGGATAAAAAATGTTACAATTTTTTAAATCCAAATTCCCTGCCACTTAGTGACCCATCATCAGAACAATTGATCTAAAAGCAGTTATTTTACATCTAACAATAATAGTTCAGATATCTTAAATATATTTATTTGAAAAATATGGAGATGTATTAATCTTGAGGTGCCTATTTTCGATTTGTTACACAGATTTCTTTATTGATGAGTTCCACATTGATTAATGACTCCATCAACTTCTCTGCAACTGCAAATTTTCCAGTGACTAGTGACAAATGGCCTCAATCTAGCTACACCACTGCGTTGAGTTCAAAAAAACCTTTCTAGAAAAAAATTAATGAGCTTCAAGCTCCATTGTAAGCCAAAGATACTCCAAATTTTCAATCATTTTCTCCAAGCAAGAAATAAAACTTTGAGGTCTTGCATTTTTTTAATATACTCATTCAACACAAAATTACACTCGCTCCTCCAATCCCCTTATCTATCAATATAGTTTACACCTATTAACATAATTAAGAATTTCATTTTGCTTTCGTATATGTATATGCTTAGATTATATGGATGTATTCTCCAGGGATCTATTGCGAAAATTGTGACATTCATGCCTTCATTAATATGTGTTTCCGAAGGCAGGGGCAGTGAAAAACACGCTGTCATTAGATACCCATTGGGTTTTCCATGCCAATTACTTCAAAAATTTTGAATACTAATATTGTTAGATCTCTTGTAGATTTGGGATCTCGTGATAATAACTTAGTATTAGTTTTGGGAGGTGTGCTATAAAATGACAAAACACACCTAAGACTTGTCATTTCTACAATTGCAAGAGAAAAAGAAAGAATTCAAAAAATAAGAAGTTCAATAGCATTAATTATGCTTATGCTGACATTGTTTGTGCATTCACTAGTGAAACTCCTTGGCTCAGAAAGAGCCCACTACGGATTATTTCTTGCCAAGGGCAAAGTTGGCAAGAAGTTTTCAAAACCTCCAACTCTACCAAACCCACATTAAAAAAAGACACACACTATTGAATGGTTTCAATTATTTCTTTTTGTATTTTCTCTCTTTTTTGTGGGGCTGCTGGAATTTTCTTAGCTATTTGCAATCAAATGGTTCCATGAAATATGAATGTTTTCCATCACCACAATTATTAGCCTGCTGGAATTTTCTTAGCTTTTTGCAATCATATAGTTCCATAAAATATGGATGTTTTCCATCTCCGATGTAATAAATATGGATGTTTTCCATCTCCGATGTAATTTTTTAGTATTCAGCATTTAAAGCTATTAGTATATAATTTTTGAGAAAAAAATTACTACACATTAGCTTCCATTTGGCAAGAAATCTCCCTAAAAAATCTTAAATAGTGGTGTGAACTTCCAAGTGCTCTTCAAAGTCTCCTACTGAAAAATCACTAGTCAGCATTTTTATGGTAAAGATTATTTTATGATTCATGGGACTATGTTTATGCTTCATGGGACCACCCTTGCAGTAATAGAAATAGGAGTGGTATCCCCATTCATTGGGCACATCCTTAGTTTTATTTCTTTATTCAATACCTACAATATTGTTACTTTTGTGAAATAATCTTCAGTTCTACTGGTAAAAAATGGTGATGCATTTAGTGTTTTTCTTGTCTATTCTAGGCTAGCTGTACTTTTACAGTCATATTAACCCATATGGTCATTTGTGGATGTAAATATAATTTATTTCATTACATGTTGTAACAAACACAAGCACTAATCATGGTAACTTCACAAGAAATCTTTGTATCAAGCCAAGTATATAGCAATACCTTCACTTCAAGACTTTTATGTATTAAAACCCGTGGATAACCCCCAGATATCCATGGAAACCCTAAAATTTTTTGTCAAACGGTTCACCTGGCCAAGTAGTGTGCTAAAACCCACGGTTAGCAGTGAGTAACTAACCGTGGTTATTCGTCATTAACTGCGGGTTTTAGGGCACTGCTCAAACTTGACCTAATTATAGTGTGAATATGACAAAAATGTTATATATATATATATATATATATATATACTTGACCTAATTATAGTGTGAATATGACAAAAATGTTATATATATATATATATATATATATATATATATATATATATATATATATATATATATATATATATATATATATATATATATCATTTGCCATCCTTTTCGTTGCAATTTTTAGTTTTGGGTTTGCATATGTTTTTGTTCATTTGTCATCGTGTATTCAGGTTTGATTGTCGTTCATAACCCTGTGTAAGCTCAAGCATCCAATTGCAGCGATAAACCACAGGTTTTGCTTTGAAATGCTTGTTGTTTGGGCCTTGAGTGACAAGTTTGAGCCATTTGGAAGTTTCAACCATGAGTGACGAGCAATAAGCTTTCAGCAAGGCTCGAGCAGCAAGCTTTCAGTAGGATTTCAAATATTCAACATCAAATTTTAGCAAACTGTGTCACAATGTTTGCTATCATTAAGTTTATGTTGTCATTGTATGTTGTATGTTAAATACCCATTTTCATGCAGAGATTCTAACAACGGATTGTAACCAGGTTTTAATATAAGCTTCAAAGCAACTTCAAAATGGCATCTGGTTCCCATAGGCCTAAGAAGTCTGAAGACTTCGCATGGAAACATTGTTATGATGACCCAAAGAACATCATATGAAATTATTGCGTGTTTAAGATGAGTGCAAAATTCAATCGCTTCAAATACCACATAGCACGAATTCTAGCTAATGATGTGTGGCGATGCAAAAAGGCACCACTTGAGGCTCAAAGAGAAATGGTTGCTATCTTATTTGCGTGAAAGGGAGGAAAAAAATGACTGCTAAAGCACTTGCACCCGTGATGAATAGCGGGGCAGCAAGAGTTGATATTGATGAGTTAGAAACCTCTGGCTCTTCTGTTGCCCAGAGGGTAGATCAAGGATGGGGCTCACCTAGCAAAGGTAGTTCAAGTTCACCTTCATAGAGCTTTTTTACTACTACAAATACCCTTGGGGCACAAACTTCATTCGAAAGTACGGCTTGGAAGAGAGTATTGCATAATGAAGCAGGGGTGGTTGTGGCAAAATTCTGGTACTACAACAACATCCTATTCAATGTCATGAAAAACCCATACTAGGATAATTTGGTAGTTGCTTTGACCATTGTTGGGAATGGGTTTAAAGCCCCCACTCGTGACTAAGAGGTCCAATGTTAGAGGATGTTGTTAAAAATATATAAATTATTATAGATGAGTAAAAAAGAATATGGCACAAGAAGGGTTGCAACATTTTGAATATTAGGTGGGCAAATGAAAGGAACCGCACCTTGATTAATTTAGCATCAGAAAGTGTAGCACAATATTTCTAAACCCAAAACTGATATGTTATTGCTGCAATTCTTAGATGAAAAATAATATTTCAATAGCCATTGAAGTTCAGAAGTTCCATTGTCATTATTGAATTCAAAATGTTGTGTAACATGCAACTAGCTAATTGTGGGTGGCCTCTGATTTCATAAATGCAAATGTTGAGAGACTTTCTTGATTGTCTTGGTGTGATACTCGACATGGGTGTGCCTGTTTGTGCTAGGATTTGCAACACCAAAGGGGAACCTTCTCGTTGTTGATACCATTGTTAACACATTCTTTGCCATTGATATCATTTTGACCTTCTTTGTGGCTTGCATAGATGATAGAACACACATATTGATAGTCAATAAAAGCAAATTGCCAAGAGGTATTCCAAGCTATCTAAAAACAAATTCTCTTTTTAACAACATATTAAAAACCATCAAAGTTATTAGATTATAGGGCTCTAGTCCAAAGTGTTGTGGTGTAATGGTAACTGCTGAGAATCTATAAAGAGTGATTCAGCCTTGCTTTGATAAATATTTACAACTCTATTTCTAACCCATTTAACGTAGGTGTTTCTATTTGGGAGTCCCCTTGCCTTAATTTTTGTCAATATATGAATAAAAGGTTATAAAAGAAATAAGTAGTACTTATGGAAAATAGTTATAGAAAATAAAAATAAAATATGTAAATATGGGATGTCTTTATATAACCTTTTTCTATAAGGAGGCATCCAATACAATCAAAATGACATAAAGAAGATTAGCATGGCCCCTTTACAAAGATGACACATTCCATTTGCTCGTGTTCTTAGATTGCGAGCCATATGTAGTTCAATTAAACTACAAATTGAAAATGTTTTTGGCAATTTGAGGGGTTATTGTGTAACTGATATGGGGTACACTAGGGGGCATAATCATATTTATAACATTTTTTTTTAATATGGTCTTATGTTTTGCCCATACCATGTTAGAGGCAGCCCATAACCTTACCAAGATTTGGCAAATAAAAACGATCACAGGAGTCCAATACAATAAACATAGTAGATTACAATTACAAGTGAACAATAAATCCTGTAGGACCGAGCAAATGCTTATAAAAATTTAAACAAGAAAATGAAATAGAGATCTACCTGCGCCTTTCCCTAAGCTGCAGACTATAATTTGAATTCTTCTAAGTTCTCTATCGATGTCAATTTTAACCCAATTCTGACCCATAAGAGTAATTAAGGTATATAAATGGTGTGAAAATTTTGCAGGTATATTTCAACATGGTTCATAATAGATGTGGCTTCCACAATACCAATGGAGGCCCTAAGTTATCTTATCAGAGGACAACATGTAGGCTTCAGCCTATACTACAGCTTGCTCAATATCCTACACCTTTGGAGTTTAAGAAGAGTAGAAGACTTTATTCACCATGCATTTTTAATTTTAATTTTTTTCTTTTTCCTACATCCAACCATTAATTAGGTAGTAATTGCATTTCAATCCAATCACAGAACATCAGAAATGAAGGCATTCATAGTTAGAGATGAACATTCAATAAATGATTCATATGGATGTGAATGCAAGCTTGAGGAGGACATAAGGCTCAGCTACTTTTTGATAGGATGAGCAAGGCTCCTATGTGTAAGAACTACTTATTAATTGTAATATCTGTCATTCTATTTTCACCTCTTAATTTATGTTTACTAATAATTTAAACAACTTTATTTCAATTAATTTTTAATATTAATAATTATTAATATTAAATTAAATAATTTTGAATGTCCACAATGTGTGTAGTAACTTATACACTTTACATACATATTCAATAGTTACAATAATATTTTATAAATTAAAGGAAAGTGCTTTACATAACAATAATATTTTATAGATTAAAATAAAGTGCTTTACAAAAAAAATTGTACGAGATTTTTTAAATTGGTGTTTCAAGCCACACTTTGTGGCCTACCATCACAATGAATAAATGGGATCACAAATTGGATCTCCTAATATAAATAACTCCATACAATAAGAGGTAGAAAATCTGCTTGATGTCGTTTCTCAAAATTCTTGCCAAACTTTTGGAGATTCCTTCCCAATATAGGAAGAAAGCCTTAGGACAGTGTGTTGAGTCAACTAATGTGTGTGAAGTTGTTTATCATTCTTTGTCTTTTAAAGGCCTCGTTATTTATTCCCTTATAACCATTCCTATAAAAATTTTTATCAAATGTTGCAATTCGTCTTCAATATGCTTATCATGAGTGATCCTTTATAATCTTATCATGAGTGATCCTTTATAATCTCTCCTATAAATTAAAAAAATACTTCATTTAAGAGACCACTCCATATACCAAACTACTTTTAGATTGCATCATACCCAAAAAAAGTTTTTTATATAAAAAATATAAATAAAAACCATTCACCAAAAGACCCACTTAATCATATCTTAAGAAAAATATTGCAATATTCAGGGCCTACTTTGAGGTAGGGATGGGCATATCCATAATAGCAAATGATAAGGGGTGATTGCTTGGCCCTTAATGATTTGGGTGGCATTTCTATTTTAACTTATGGGCAATTGTCTTTATTCTCAATGGGGTGGCAAAGTGTTGCTACTTGAGCCTTAAGCTGTGAGTTTTGAATGCTTAAGAGAATGAAATCAAGATTTTAGTTCCAACGAACTGGAGGATAAATTAATCAAATAAGAAGAGCTTAACCTGACGCTACATTTTACTCTAAATTAATCAAGTCTTTGCATTTTAAGAGCTTAGGTGATTCTTAATAGGATCTGGAGTGTTCTTGGGTCATCCAAATGGCTTGCCACATCAACCTGCTAGAGATTGCAAACTAAGACAAGAGTCCAATAAATATATCTGTTAATTAAGATATTAATATCAAAAAATATAAGAAACTGGCGTGCATTCAAGTTCAAAGTCTTAACAGCTCAAAATCAAAATCTTCCAAATATTATAATATTAATTTGTGAACTGAGGGAGGTTGGAGAAAGCCCAAGAAAAATATGAAAGGGGTCATACCTTTTTTTTGGGGGTCACAGCTTAATCTGAATAAGCCTTCTATTAACTTATTATCAATAAAATAGTGGTCAACATAATATCACGGCCCACCCGATAGAACACAGCACTGCAAGTTGGAAAAGACCAGCAAGTTAAAGAATCAAAAATATCCCTCAAATCAAGTAATATAATGTAATGTCCCGTGACGGGTGGGTGATCTCACGCCAGCGGGCCCCACTACAGGTTGCCTTGCTAGTTTGTCGAGGTCCGTGCCAGGAGGTAATGCTCGACGGTCCTCCGTGACTGGCTAAGATGACTCGGAAGAGGAGTCCATCAAGCCGCGGTTTTGTGGTCTGACGGCCAGTCTCCCTTGGTATCAGAGCGCAGGTCTTGGGGTCGAGACCTCCTTGGGCGGGCGGAGTGTAATGTCCCGTGACGGGTGGGTGATCTCACGCCGGCGGGCCCCACTACAAGTTGCCTGGCTGGTTTGTCGAGGTCCGTGCTAGGAGGTAATGCCCGACGATCCGTCGTGACTGGCTAAGATGACTCGGAAGAGGAGTCCATCAAGCCGCGATTTTGTGGTCTAACGGCCAATCTGATACCACTGTAATGGGCACCTCTGATACGCCCAAAACTAACCCAGATGAAATCCCTTATGACTCTGAAACGGTTTGCTTGTATTTTTTTTTGTGTTTTGCAAGGTCTTATGCATGTAACATAAATATAGAATTGAAAGCATAGACACACACTGTATTTATATTGATTGCAAAATGAGTAAACAAGTACGATGTCGGCCACGCGATAACTCACTAAATACTCCAATAATGGAATGAACATTGTTTCAAGTGAATATCCCTAGCGAGTACTGAAAGTGCGATCATTTTGTTCTCCGTCCAGCAAAACTACGGACTCTGCAGGCTGGTTTCTATGGACTCTGCAGGCTTGTTTCTACGGACTCTGCAGGCACGCTTCTACGGACTCTGTAGGCTGGATTCTACGGACTTTGCAGGCTGGATTCTACGGACTCCGCAGGCTAGTTCTACGGACTCTACAGGCTGGTTTCTACGGACTCTACAAGCTGGTTCTACGGACTCTGCAGGCTGGTTCTACGAACTCTGCACGTTGGTTTCTACGGACTCTGCACGCTAGTTCTACGGACTCTACAGACTTGATTCTCCTGACTCTTACTGCAAATAGTGGTTGCTACGAGATGCTACAGTGACATGGCTGCTACAGTGTCGGGTTGCTATAGTGACGCGACTGCTACAGTGATGTGGCTGCTACAGTGGCATGGTTGCTACAGTGCGCGGCTGCATGAGGCTGAAAGTACAAACTCCAAAGACCAATCCCAAGGATTGATGTCTAGAGTGCTACAGATGAGGACGTTCTCAAATGCCCAAAACAACTTGCAAACTGCAAGTGCATCAATTTTTTCTTCTTATCCAACATGCCTAATGAAGCCACAAACACTTCATTTTATTCTTTCTCCAAGTAGGCGACTCAACTCTCATGAGCAATGTGGGATAAAAGATGTGCAACATTTTATATATTAAAATATTACTTATGTCTCCCTTCGGTACCATCCCCATAAAGTAAATATTTAAAGTAACACCTTAATATCTTGCAATTAAGTTAAATGTTACTTTTATAACACTTCAGGGATTAAAATATAATAGCAATCGGACTCCAAATAGCGCAAGTGATAGTTCGCCGGAAAGCTCTCGTCGAGGAGTATCAAATCCAATCATCAAAACTGGCATCCGTTGTGTCCTGCTAACTTACTACAAATAGTATGCCTGAAACTGAGTAAGTCAACTCCATTTTGGCCCAAACTGGAAATGACTAGGCAAAAACACTCTAGGATCCCTTTAAACTCTTCGTTACCCCTCGGTACCATGTAGAACTAAGCTAATGCACACACATTTGGTCAACTACTAAAGTGGGGACATTACACTCTGCCCCCCTTGAAATTGCTTGTCCTCAAGCAATCTCAGCCCAGCCTGCTGAATAACCTGCTCACTCTCCCATGTAGCATCCTCCTCCGATAGGTCTCTCCATCTGACCAAATACTCCTTCACTATCTTGTTTTTGAGTTTCCTCTCTCTCGTGTCCAGAATAGCCTCAGGTACTAACACGAGCTTCCCCTCCTCATCCAAAGAAGGTAAATCTGTAGAAGGCACTACAATCTGACCAATGGCTTTCTTAAGCCTAGACGCATGAAATACATTGTGCAACCGACTGCCCTCTGGGAGCTCAAGCTCATAGGCGACTTCGCCCACTCTGCGAATCACCCTGTAGGGACCATAAAATCTAGGCTTCAGCTTCCCTGCTCCGCTCTTCTTGAACGATGACTGCCTATATGATTGTAACCTCAAATACACCATGTCCCCCACCTCGAAACTGCGTTCTACCCTATGCTGATCGGCATACAACTTCTGCTGATTTTGACCCTGTTGTATATTCTCCTTGAGTGCTCTCAGGATATCTTGACTATCCTGCAATAGGTCTTTGGCTTTGGGCACTCTGCTGTCCCCCAAAGCCATATCCATGAAGCTTGGTGCTTCATACCCATACAATGCCATAAATGGAGTCATTCTAATGGTCATGTGATACGTGGTATTGTAACAATACTCCCCCATGTGTAACCACTTAACCCAGGCTCTCTGATGCGCAATCACATAGTTCCGCAAATAACCTTCCACCCATTTATTTACTATCTCCGTCTGCCCATCTGTCTGAGGATGGTAGTTTGTACTAGGTGTAAGATCTGTACTGCACACCCTTAACAACTCCTACCAAAAGGTGCTCATGAACTTGCTATCCCTGTCACTAATAATAAATCTCAATAACCCATGTAACCTGAAAACCTCCATGAAGAACAAATCTGCCACCTGAGCTGCTGTGTAAGAAGGGATAGCAAAGAAGTGAGCAAACTTCGTCAATCTGTCTACCACCACATAAATGCAATCTCTTCCCTGCACTCGTGGTAGGCCAGTGATGAAGTCCATAGAAATGCTTTCCCATTTCCTGTCTGGAATGGGTAAGGGCTATAGTAAACCAGCAGAAAATGTGTGCTCTTCCTTATTCTGCTGACAAACTGCACACTCCCTGACATATCTCTGAACATCATCCTTGAGCCCTTTCCATGAGAACCGCTCTAGGATCTGCCTGTAGGTATTGAAAACCCCCAGATGCCCAGCCGTAGGTGCATCATGAAATGCCCTCAATATCGTCTCTCTTAAATGTGATGACGGAATCAAATAAATCATGTCCTGAAATCTGATCAACCCATCTATCACCTCATAGCGATCATCCTATATAGTGCCTAAAATCAATCCAGAAGCCCAAGCATCTCTAGCATATTCTGCTATAATCTTATCCCTCCAATCTCCTGAAATCTTTGCAAGAGCACAAATGTGAGGTCTTCTAGATAAGGCATCAGCAACTACATTCTTCTTCCCTTTGACAAACTCAATGTCAAAAGTCATAAACCTGCAATTTAGTGACCCACTTCTGCTGTCTGTCATTCAAGTCTCGCTGGCCCATGAAATACTTTATGCTGTTGTGATCCGTCTTGATCACAAACTTCCCTCCAACCAAGTAGGATCAAAATTTGGCCAAGGCATGCATGATGGCCAACATCTCCCGATCATAAATAGAATAGCTCCTCTCCACCCCTTGGAGCTTCCTACTCTCAAAATCAATGGGATGCTTCTACATCAATATTGCTCCAATCCCATCACCCGATGCATCACAATGAAGCTCGAAAGGCTTCGTGAAGTTGGGTAGAGCTAGAACTGGACATGAAGACATCACCTGCTTGAAATGTTCAAAACGTTGTTGTGCTGCCTTTGTCCATACAAAAGCTCCCTTCTTGGTGAGCTCTGTTAATGGTGTTGTAATCTGTGAAAAACCTTGCACAAATCTCATATAGAACCTACATAACCCAAAAAACCCTTTGAGTTGTGTAAGGCTTGTTGGAGTAGGCCAATCAACAATCGCCTTAATCTTTCCTGGATCCACCCTAACTCCATTAGCACTAATAATATGGCCAAGGTAGAGCAACTTTGTCATGCCAAACTCACACTTCGATTCCTTGGCATACAGTGATTCCTTCTCCAAAACAACCAGCACCTCCTCTAATTGTTGTAGGTGCTCCTCCCAAGTCCTACTGAATACCAGGGTATCATCAAAGAATATCAATACAAATCTTCGAAGCTGCCCTCTAAACACCTGATTCATACAACTCTGGAAGGTAGCTGGAGCGTTGGTTAGCCCAAATGTCATGACCAAAAACTCAAAGTGCCCATAGTGACACCTGAAGGCAGTTTTTTCTATGTCCTCCGTTCGCATTTTGATCTGATGGTATCCTGAACGTAAGGCTATCTTAGAAAAATACCGTGCTCCATGCAGCACATCAATCAACTCATCAATCCTAGGGATGGGGTACCTGTTCTTAATTGACTTTTTATTGAGAGCTCTATAATCAATGCACATACGCATTGTCCCATCCTTTACCAAAACAACCGCTGAAGCAAAGGGGCTTTTGCTTGGCCTAATATGCCCCATCTCCAATAGCTCCTTTATCGACTTCTCTATCTCATCCTTATGCTTTTTAGGATGGCGGTAGGGGGTGATGATGACTAGTTTAGCCCCCTCCTCTAGCTCGACAACATGCTCTATACCCCTCTCAGGAGGAACCCCATGTGGAATGCTACCAAACACTTTATCGCGCCTATAAATGATCTCTTGTATATCTGAAGGATGGCTTTTAACCTGCTACTCTGGAAGTGTAGGCATGATCAAACATTCAGCGACCCACTCTACATCATCATGTCTAAATAACCGTTCCATCCTCTTCAATGATACCACCCTAAGACCCCCATCGGGTAAACCTCGAAGCACCACCTTCTTGCAATGATGCTGAAACCTCGTCTCCAACTTAGCCAAGTTGAAGGTAAACTCTACCAGAGAAGCCATCCATGTCACTCCCAAGATGACATCATAATCACCCATGTCGACTACATAGAAATCGTCCTCCAACTCATAACCTTCACCCAATCTAAGGCAAAGATTTGAAATCTTCTGCATGCACACTAATTTCTGGGCATTAGCCACCATAACTCTAAATCCAGCATGCTCCTCCGTTTTCCAACCCCTCTTAGCCACTAGCTGTGCATCTATAAAATTGTGAGTGGCCCCTGTATCAATCAATGCAATCACCTTCTGTCCTTGTATCGTACCATGCACCTTAAAGGTAATTGCCTTTTGGGCTCTGGTCAACCTAGCTAGGGATTTCTCATCCCCTGAACTCTCCTTGGAAGCATTGCTCTCTTGACTAGACTCAGAATCAGATTGTTGCCCCTCATCCTATGACTGTGACTCCTCAACTGAAAAGTACTCCATCTGCTTGGCTTTAGCCTTCAAAGGACACTTGTGAGATAAATCCCACGGCTCCCTACACTGAAAACAAAGTTTTTTCTTTCTTAGCTCATTCAGTGACTCACTGTCCAACTTCTTTGACTCTCCCTTTTCTGGATTTACGTCTTTATGCATTGGCTTCTTGTCCTTATCCTTCTTAAAATGAGAGTCCTTTGAAGTGAACTTGCCCCTGTAAGCAGAAGGCGCTAAGTCTTTAGCCTTCCTGATAGCATCCTGCAGAGTGGGAGGATCATGTCCCTTCACCCAACCACAAAGGGGGTCTGACAGTTCATCCATGAACAACACTATCAACCTCCTCTCTGATATGTCTATCACCAACACTGAAAGCCTCTGAAAATCTGAAATGTAGCCATCTACAGGGCCCCACTGTCTAAGCTGCGCTAACTCCTTAAAATGAAGTTCAGGTTCCTTCGTGTCAAATCTATCAATGAGTCTCTCAGTAAACTCTGCATAGTTATCTATCTGGTTATAGCCAAGTGTGACCATACCGTGGTGCCACCACTCGTGGGCACTCCCATCCAAGTGCAAGGCCGCATACTTAATCGCATCCTCCTCAGGGATGGGATTACGCTGAAAATAAGTGTCTAATTTCTGGACCCATGTTCGTGCTGACGTCTTCCCTGTACCATCATAGTATGGAATAGACAACTTCCCCAACTTCTTCCTCATCTCAAAATTTTGTTGCCTATTTCCTCTCATAGGCATATGCTTGAGTCTAACATCCATATATTCTCTGAATGTCATCTCAACCTGTAACTCCGAGCTAGAATTCCTCCAATCCTCCATAATCATATCCTGAATCTCCTCCGGTGTAGGACCAACATTATTTTGGTCATTTTGTCTCGGAGGAAACTGTGGCATGGGTGGTCTTGTAGTAGACCCTGCTCTAGCATATGTCCGGGTTCCTCTATTAATTGATGCATCTCCATTACCTCCATTACCCTGTCCACCTATCTGGTTAGCATTATTACCCTGGTTGGCATTATTGCCCTGATCTGATCTAGTCAAGTGTTGTGTAATTGCTAGAGCCATCTGCTGCAATGTGACCTGTAGCTCCCTCTGACCCCTGGCAAGATCACTGAGCATCATCCTAGTGCTAGGTTCTCCCCTTTCCTCATCTCTGTCACCCATGGTTGGTGCTGAGTAAGGGTCACCCTTCTCTTCAATCTCTGAAAAGTTACATTAAGTCTGGGTTTGTCCTGTTTCTCCTCAAGCAGTACTGATGTGTTGGATGCATGAAACCTCACAGGATGGCAGGGAAACATGCTCTGATATCACTGTAATGGGCACCTCTGTTATGCCCAAAACTAACCCAGCCGAAATCCCTTATGACTCCGAAACGGTTTGCTTGTATTATTTTTTTTGTGTTTTGCAAGGTCTTATGCATGTAACATAAATATAGAATTGAAAGCATAGACACAGCTGAAATAACCAACACACTATTTATATTGATTGCAAAATGAGTAAACAAGTACAATGTCAGCGACGCGATAATTCACTAAATACTCCAGTAATGGAATGAAAATTGTTTCAAGCAAATATCCCCAGCGAGTACTAAAGGTGCGATCATTTTGTTCTCCGTCCAGCAGAACTACGAACTCTGCAGGGTGGTTTCTACGAACTCTGCAGGGTGGTTTCTACAGACTCTGCAGGGTTGTTTCTACGGACTCTGCAAGCACGCTTCTATGAACTCTGCAGAGTGGTTTCTATGGACTCTGCAGGTTGGATTCTATAGACTCCGCAGGCGGGTTCTACGAACTCTACACGCTGGTTTCTACGGACTCTGCATGTTGGTTTTACGGACTCTGCACGCTGCTTCTACGAACTCTGCAAGCTAGTTCTACGGACTCCACAGGCTTGATTCTCCCAACTCTTACTGTAGATAGCGGCTACTACGAGATGCTACAACGACATGGCTGCTATAGTGGCACGACTGCTACAGTGTGCAACTGCATGAAACTGAAAGCACAGACTCCAAAGACCAATCCCAAGGATTGATGTCTAGAGTGCTACAGATGAGAATGATGTTCCCAAATGCCCAAAATAACCTGCAAACTGCAAGTGCATCAATTTTTTCTTCTTATCCAACATGCCTAATGAAGCCACAAACACTTCATTTTATTCTTTCTCCAAAGGGGTGACTCAACTCTCATGAGCAATGTGGGATAAAAGATGTGCAACATTTTATATATTAAAATATTACTTATGTCTCCCTCGGGTACCATCCCCATAAAGTAAATATTTAAAGTAACACTTTAATATCTTGCAATTAAGTTAAATGTTACTTTTATAACACTTCAGAGATTAAAATATAATAGCAATCGGACTTCGAATAGCGCAAGTGATAGTTCGCCGGAAAGCTCTCGTCGAGGAGTATCAAATCCAATCATCAAAACTGGCATCCGCTGTGCCCTGCTAACTTACTACAAATAGTATGCCTAAAACTGAGTAAGTCAACTCCGTTTTGGCTCAAACTGGAAATTACTAGGCCAAAACACTCTAGTATCCCTTTAAACTCTTCGTTAGCCCTTGGGACCATGTAGAACTAGGCTAACGCACACACACACATTTGGTCAACTGTTAAAGTGAGAAGATTACATATAACAGGTTGTAAAATACAAAGCTAATTACAATTATATTATTATTCTCAAAGGATAACTAAGTGAAATCCAACTCCAAAAGAAGAGTTAAAAGATAGCAAGGGGTCACAATTAAAAAAGAAATTAAACACGTTTTTATAGGCTTCTACATACTACTTATTTTTAGAATTTACCATCACTTCATTCTATTGTTGGGACCTCTTTTTACATTCACACCCCTATTTTCATTAATATATAAATACAAAATTTGTAATTAAAAATACCCCTCTATGCACTTTAAGGTGATGCCCATGAAAAACAAGCTGACGTTGTTGGTGCCAACACAGTCTACCAGGAAGCTGGGACCTACAACAGCTTCGAAGAAAGTGAAGATGACTTCCATATCATCTCTAATGAAGAATACCACACCCCCAAATATAGAGTAAAATGAAAGAGGAACTTAATGTCCTCGAGAGACAGAGCATGAAAATGAAGACAAGATGAAAACACCAGGCCCATCATAAACATATGGAGATTCTTCATGAATACTTGGACAAACCATTGGTGGCGAGGAACAAATTGCATGTTTGGAACCAAAAAAGGAAAGGGAGAGGATATAGCAGGCAACTAGTAACAAAATGGCACATCAATGATTAATCCTAGCAATTCGAAACAAATAATCCATGAACTACTAAACTCGAATGTAATGTGTTTTCATTTAATTATTTATTTTGGGATGTACTCGGCACCCAAAGATTTTAGAATATAGAAACAACTTGATCAAAACCACACAATGGTGATGAATATACTAACAAGGCTATGCCAACCTCGGTTTTTTTTTCTTCAAACCTCAAAAACAAATTGACAATTACATTAGCCCTCATTTTCCTACTGTAACCTTTGCTTTACATTTTTGTACATATTGATCTTTATAGTAGCAGCCCAAATACGTTGGATGGTTATGAATTGGATAATGCAACATTCTAAAGATGTTTAAATTCCATAGACTACAGGAAAGAAAGGTAAAACAAAGGCCTTTTTAAGGTTCAAGATGTTATATGCCCTGCCTAGATATGTAGGGTAGCTTATAGCATATGAGACCATATCATATTTCCAATATGCAAGGGATACCTGAGTGGACTTCAAATACAATACCTACATACCAAGTATACAACTCCAAAGCAAGGACCACCCTCTGAGCTGTCCAAATATTGTTAATAGTATGATGTATTGAATTTTAGAGTACTAAATATGGAAAGTTTTTTTTATATGTAATTGTGCATTATTTCTGCATATCATATTGTCTTGAACCAATAAATGGGATAAGCTCATGTGTTAAATCATTGGGGCTTTCATATTGGAGACCACTTGAAATATTTTAAAATTTCAAACTTTGATGATCTTTTTCTTCTTAAACCTACCCAACTTTTAACACCTTGTAACTCTGGTGATGACCACGTTAAAAGGTTAATAAAGAGAATTCATCAGATTGAGCAAAGGAAGATCAAAGCCAAAAGGATCCAGGAGAAACAACACATTTTTGCATAATAACCAAGGAATTTCAATGTAGGGACAAGGACTATGTATCCATACACACATTTTTTTATGACAACATTTCTATACAATATAGCCATATCTTTATTCATTTACTCATGTACCCTAATTTGAATGGTGTTTCCATCCACGTACCAATACCTGTACACCCACATCTCCTAGTAACTATGCATTTCTGTAATAATGCTACTTTATGTTGTCTCTAGACTCTTGGTAACTTTTTATATGTCAACTAGGCTAGTTTCAATTTCGTCTCTAGCTCATGGCCTAGGATTCCATTTTGATTTCACTAGCAAGTTTTGCCCTATGGTTTCTATGCTAGGTCGTTAGAGGCTTGAGGATTAAAGGTAATTGACCATGTTAAAAGGTTGATGGAGATAAGATAAGATAAATATATTAACGTCCAACGAATGACGACAAAAGTAGGTCAAAGGGACTGTAGATTACAAAAGTTTGTCAGGAACAAGCAGGAAACCAAAAAGGTCTCCATAAACAAGAAAAACAATGCTGAAAGAAATAGTACAAAACAGATACAAGAGCAACAATGCTCAAAGCCAAAGAAAGAAGCCGAAGAAATGAGCAACCCATGGAAATCCATAAACATTAGGAAAGCAGGAATGAACCCTAAGAAGGAAGAACCAGGAGGGAGTCCTTCAAGGGTTCGAACCAACTCTCCTAGCATCCAAGGCCGGCGAGAAGAAGCTCTAGATAGAAGTATGACCCAAAGAAGAGGAAGGATTATTTGATATGTCCTCCATTCCGCTGCCTAGAAGGAAAACTCCCCTGCGAAGATCTGGTGGAACTAATTTGTCTCCTAGTGCCAGGGCTGAAATGGATATGTTGGTGATATCTCAGGGAACTATGGATGGTCTCCCTAGGTTGCACTGATCTGGAATGTGTGGCTAAACTAATATCAATTTGTCGCTTAGTGCCTCTCCCCGAAGGTAGCCTTGTGAAGAAGGAAGTGATTTGCTGGGTGGAATCTGGTCTAGTGGGACTCTGAATAGAATAGTCACGAAGCTTAAGAGCTTCCTATATATATATAAAGCTAAACATATTTGGTCCTCATATCTGAAGAAGTCAGAAATAGTCTGTCCTAAATAGGCAATGAAATCCCCTGGTGATCTCATAATCTATGGGACAACGGAAAATGAAGTGTTCCTCAGACTCAATCTCCTAGATGCTACATAACTAACAAATCATGTCTGCCCGATTTATTTGGTGATCTGTCTCGATCCTAAGCCTGTGAGAGCCCACTTGAAACGGTCCTATTGGGATGCGAAGAGAGTGCATACAGTGGAAGCATGTATATAGTGAACAGATGATAAGCTCATCCCTCAGTTCCAAAAAGTGTTTTGCATAAAATGCCATCTTTGGGCGTAACCCCCCAAAAGGGTTTACCCAAGTAGTGTGAATAAACTACCTGTAAATAGCCTCCCTAGTAATCCGGTTCAGCGCCTGTCTAGTGGGTAGAAGATGAGTCAGTGCATCCAAAGAGTATCTGAATGGAGGAAGGGGGTCCATCCTAATTCCCACAGACTTTAATAGATCAAAAACCCCTGTATACCAACATCAGACACCGGTCAAGATAGCTGAGAGGGCAAGAGTCTCTGAAAACCAGTAGGCTAAGTAAAGATATCTATCACGCCCACTCACTGAATCAACAAAGCTATGAATGCGATGTAAGAAAGAAATTAGATCAAAAATAGTCTCCAATCATAAGGGTTGGGCTCCAAACTCTGCAAGGATAATGTGTTGGGGAACTGTCTGCTTACATCTAATAATGCGACAAAGGAGAAGTGCTTGGACCCTCTCGACAACAGCCCAATCACCCTCCAGTAAATAAGGCCCCCAAACTACAAATCCATACAGAACCGTGGGTCTGATAAGTGTATCCATGTGGGACATCAAATTGAGTGGAGAAAGATCAAAGTCAAAAGGATTCGAGAGGAACTACAAATTCATGTGATAGGGCTACATAGTGTTGTCTCCTAAACTCTTGGTAACTTTTGCAGAGTCGATTTGACTGCCTTTGATTTCATCTCTAGTTCATGGCAAAGGATTCAATTTTGATTTCACTAGCGAGCTAAGCCCTATAGCTTCCATCCAAGCTCCTTAGAGGCTTAAGACTTAAAGGTAATTCATGTCCCTCTTTACTTTGATATTTCTTTGGTTTTCTATTGGTTTAGGTACCCCTATGATGGGGAAAATTTTAACTTACAAAAACAATTCTATTTGATGGGTAGTCTACATTTGGCTGGTCTCACAAAAATTTAGATATATACAATGTGTATTTTCTAATACTATAATATTAGTCTATGTCATACAAAAACGCATGTGGGTATAGTGATATAACCCTACATGAGTGACCAAAAAGTAAGAGAATCTGATCCTAGAGGACAAGCACGTAAGGACTAGTCACAGACAATGACTTATATAAATAGCATATTTAGTTGTTTTATGTAGTTTTGAATTAGGCCCATCTCTAACCTGTGACATGAACTGCTATTTTTTTTAGTTGAAAAACACCTCTTATTAATTATACATAAAATATACAGCTAATCATATCAACAAATGGGTGGAATGGATTCACACCCCAGGAGAAGACTTCGCATGAATCCCGAGGATTGAGAAAAGGGTTCTAAAAAAGCCTTAAATAACTAAAATTATAATATGAACTAGTATTGTTAAGTATATCAACTATGTGCAAGTATAGTTCTCAAAGATGGGAGTTGAACCTTAATACTAATTTTGAGTACATAAAAAAACAAATAGCTACATGATTCATAACATAAAGCAGTTGCATGTATAAAGAACGAAATTTTCATGGTGTATTTTCATATTTTTACCAAACTATTTATTTCATTTTGCATTTATCAATTTTAATACATAGACCTTTTTTGAATTTGGCAGGTATATAGTAAATTTTCTGTTTTTTCTAAAACCTATGTGTAAAAGTAAGAAATATTCATTAATGTTTTTACAGATCAATTTAGCTATGTTTCTCTGAAAATTCATTTGTACAGTTGTCAATATTAAAAACTATTGAAAGAAGGATCTTGGTTATCCTTTGTGACATTTGACTGCCCTTGTGGCGGGTCCTTGTTTTTTGCACCCTCGAGTGTATTGACTTTTGTTAATGATCCTCCAATAAATAAATAAAACTATTGAAAGAAATTGAACTTTCATTCATTACAATAAAGGGGTTACAAAGCTATATTGATATAAATAGCAATTCATAAGAAATAGGATCTTAACATCATAAACACCCAAATACCAATTAATAAAATAACAAACTAAAAGACTATGTGAGTTGTGTTATACAACAACCTCGCATGTACAATTAGACCATGGTGAATTAACCACCATATTTTATTCTAACATTCCTCCACTTAATTCAACTTGTTATCAAGTGAACAAGAGAGAGATTCTCTGAACGCCTCAAATTTGTCTCCTACAAGTGACTTGGTGAAGACATGTGTGTTGTTCATCTGTCAGGTAAAACTACAGCTAGATGTTGTGTTGTTGAACATGTTCACATACGAGATGTACTTTTACCTAGATGTGCTTTGTGCATTCATGAAACACAGGATTGTGAATAAGTTTAAGAACACCATTGTCACAATACATGATGGTAGGTTGCTTTTGTGGTACTCTCAATCCTTCAAGTATGCGACATAACCATATCGCTTCGCAGACAACTCCTACAGCATGACATCATGCTTCTGTGGAAGACCGAGAAAAAAAGTTTTGTTTCTTGTTCCCCCATGATATAGGACCATATCTCAAAAAGAACACATCCAAAAGTGGATTTTATATCATCAATATTACCTGCATGATCTGAGTCTGAATATCCTATCAAGAAAAAATAATCAATCTTATATTCTAGGCCATAGTCCATTGTACCCTTTATATATCTCAATATTTGCTTTGTTGCTTTCCAATGAGACATCTCCATCTCTTGCATGAATCGTAAGAGATAGCTGACACCATAATTGATGTCTAGCCTAGTGTATGTCAAGTAAATTAGACTCTCAATCCATTGCCAATAGACGGTTGTATTTACTTGTGGTGATGGATTTATATGAGACAATTTAAGCCTTGTCTCCAGAGGTGTAGCAATAGGTTTACAATCTATCATCCAAAAAATTTCAAGTGTTGTCTTGGCATATTTCATTTGGGACACAAATATATGGTGCTCCTTTTTCCATACTTTCAATCCAAGACAATAGTGTAATAACCTAATATCTGTCATGTCAAATGATCAATTAAGATTTGTCTTCGTTGCATCAATCATCTACACTGAACTACTAGTGATGACTAGATAATCGGCATATACAAGAACAATCACAATCACAATCTCCCCCCTCCCCCGCTTCTATTTCAGGTAGAAATTTGGATCATAAGGACTCCTATAGAATCCATGTTGAATGAGATGCTCAGCAATTTTTATATACCAGGGTTTTTGAGATCATACAATTATTTGACGAGTCTACACACTTTTCCTTATGTGCCAAGTGTCAAAACCTTCCGCTTGAGTCATGTAGACTTCTTCCTATAGATCTCCATTTAGAAAGGCACTTTTCACATCCATTTAATGTACTCTCCATCCAAACTGTGCAGCCAAAGCAAATATCATTATGATAGTCTTGATCTTAGTGATTGGAGCAAAAGTCTCCTTATAATCAATGTGTTCTTTCTGAGCATACTCTTTTGCTACCAGTCATGCCTTGTGCTTGTCAATAATGTCATTTGCTTTGTATTTTGTTTTGAAAAAACCCATTTACACCCGATTGGATTCTTCCCTGGTGGAAGATCTACAACTTGCCATGTGTTATGTTTCATCAATGATTGATATTTTGTATTCATGGCATCCTTCCAAGGTTTTGCCTCTAAGGTTGTCTGAACCGTAGAGAGATCAATTGATTCAACAACAATGATCATTAGGGCCAAATTGACATCTTTTCGAGTCATGCTGCAAATCCTTGGTCCAGTGGTGGATGTGTCTAGGAAACCATCCAATTTAGCATCTTGTATCGTACTCGTATACCATTTAGGCACACGTTCAATTGTTCTTGTGGGTGGTGGAACTGTAGTATCTAACTAATCATCATCATTGTCACCATCAGTGCCTTCATCACCTTTTAAATTGTCTATAGGTGTGATTTTTTAATAAGGGGAGTGTGTGGAAGACATTGTATTTACCTTTCATGTAATCCATTGATATTTTCCTTGTTTTTGGATCCATAAGCCTGTAATCCATTGATTCTTCACTATAGCCTAAAAAGATGTATGTCATGGATTTGTTATCTAGTTTCTTTCTCTTCTTTTTAAGAACATGCATGTATGCCTTACATCCAAAAACCTAAATATGAGCTATTGAGGGTTTATGCCATGTCCATGCTTCTTGTGGAGTCACCCCATCAAGAGTTGTAGTAAGTGATATGTTTAACAAATAGACTGTTGTTTGTACTGCTTTTGCCCAAAATGTATGTGTCAACCCTGATTCCTCAATCATGCAATGCAACGTTTCCATGATAGTGTGATTTCTCCTTGTAACACCATTTTGTTGTGTAGTATAAGGTGGAGTCATTTGTCGGCGAATACCATGTTCTTTCAAATAGGCCAAAATTTCTTTAATAGTGTATTCCCCCCTCCATCCAAGTGGAGACCTTCAATTTTAAAACCAATTTTTGTTTCTACACAAGCTTTGAACTCTTTGAAAATGCTAAAGGCTTGGTCTTTTGTCATTAAATAGTATATCCACATTTTGTGTGAGTAGTCATCAACAAAGAGCAAAAAATACTGACACCCATAGTGACTAGGTCTCATGGCTTTGCATAGATTAGTATGCACCTGATCTAATTTTCTTGAAGCTCTAAAAGTACTTTTGCCAAATGTTAGGAAAATAAAATAAAATTGCTCTGTCTATTTTTTAGATCTTGCCTCAGGAAAGAAAGGAAAATAACAAAATTATTGTGTTCCTTGAAGCTTGCACATGTGAAGAAGAATGTGAGTGCAATGGTACTCCTTTCTTTTCTTCTCACTCTTCATTTGATCTATTTCTTGATCCATCTAGATCTGAGGATTTCCACATGAAATCCTATGCACCTTGTAATTGGAATGAATCTCCTCCCTCCTTTGCATGGATCTGATCACTTCTCAGATCTATACAAACTTAATACTCAGATCTATAAACTTCTCTAAGAAAGCCCTATGCAATGCAAATTGATGCATGCAATTCGAAGACAATTATGAGAGTAAGGGTGCACGGGCTCGTAGTCAATTTTAGCTCTTGCTTCAATCTTCTTCCTCCCTTGAGCTCTTAAGTTCAGAGATCCAATGCTCGGATACCAAATATTGAAATAAATTGAACTTTCATTCACTACAATAAAGGGGTTACAAAGTTATTATTATAGAAATAGCAATTCCTAAGAAATAGGATCTTAACATCGTAAATACCCACATATCATCTATTAACATAATAACCTAAAATACTATGTGAGTTGTGTTACATAACAACCTCACATGTACAATTTGACTATGGTGAATTAACCACCATATTTTAATCTAACAAAGACATAATGTTTCCTGCCATTCTTAGTAACTAATAAAATTTGTATAATTTTTTTGTTGCAAGTAACCCTATTTGCAATACACTCTACAGGATGTTTGTATTACCTACTAGCGGACGTGGAGATATACATGCAGTAAATGCCAAGGAGATTATCTTCACTATATTTTGTGTCTTGTTCAATCTTGGCCTCACCGCTTACTTGATTGGAAATATGTCAAACCTTGTTGTAGAAAGAACAAGTAGAACCATGCAATTTGTAAGATTTCCTATTTTCTTAAGAAGTTTTTATATAAAAACATGCATGGATTGCAGAGTATGTGTGTTTTGGTATGTTTGATTTTAAGCTGGTTAGGTTTAGGTATCCAAAACTAACCTTTGTTGAGTAGGATTGCAGAGAAAAAAAATAAGGGCATCTTCAAATTTTGTAGATAAGAATGATCTTCCACCAAAGCTTAAGGAGCAAATATTGTCATACACGGGTCTCAAATTCAGAGCAGAGAAGCTTCAACAACAAAAGGTCATGGAAGATCTTCCTAAGGCCATTAGGACTAGCATCTCAAGAAAGTTTTATACAGACCATGGAAAAGGTTTATCTTTTTAAAGAAGTCTCACTTGATTTCCTCTTGGATTTGGTAAGCAATCTATAATCCCTTGAGCTCAGATAAAATTTTACAATTGATTGCTTACAGATAAAGAACCATGTAATAATAGATGAATCTTAAAAAAATATGATGAATGAAATCAATTTGGTAAATTTATATTTCCATAAAGATTGATTGTGGTTGGTATCATTTTCAAATGGTAAAATGCCTTTCAGAGCATTGATGAAAGCTATATTGAAGATTTTGCTCTGAAAACATGGGCTATTCTTCTTCTTGTTACCAGAGGTGATTTAGTAAAATATGTTCACAACACATTGTTAATAGAATTGATTCTAATTGAT
The DNA here is from genome assembly GCA_037957365.1 of Torreya grandis. Lineage (NCBI taxonomy): Eukaryota > Viridiplantae > Streptophyta > Pinopsida > Cupressales > Taxaceae > Torreya > Torreya grandis. The sequence continues at coordinate 5,775,002 of JARHVA010000293.1, forward strand.
GCGACCCCCTTTCACACCACATATTTTTGCAATTTACCACCACATCCTCTTATTGATGGGACCCACTTATACACTTATTTCTACCAGGCATTCCTATACCAAATGTTCTAAATAAAAAACACCCCTTGTATACACTCTCATGCTATTTTCCATGTCTTAAAGGTAAACCCCCCCCCCCCCCCATGGTTGTTGCACTAAAAGCTACCAGAAAATTGATTTATATACCATTGTTTTTGCCCCTGCTTGTATTCTGGATTGAAAAAATCACCACATAAGATTCTTCTTCTTTGACCTAGACTATCACGGTCACTTGTAACCTGGTTCATCATCATGGCAATTGTTGTTCCTTACCACTAGACCATGGACTGCTGGTCAACATTTTTGAGGGACAACATTGTACATTATGAGGATAATCATAAACATGTTTTCTGACAGTGTTACAAAAATCATGATCATTCAAATGACTGCAATACTTTTTTCATGTTTATAGTTTCTTCTAATAACCATTGGAAACCACTTGGGAGATTTTGTTCTTGTAACATTGATTATAGACACTTTTCAATGTGTTTGAATAAGAAAATTCTAGGGTGCTAGCTGCTGTCTGCTAGCTAGAAACAGATTGTGTCAGTTGATGTCTGCCATCAAAACTGCTCTATAAAGAGGGAGATGAACGAATTTCTCATTAATGTAAAGAGATGGGCATATTATCAAGGGATTCACTGGTAAAATTTGCCTTTATCTTGGCTCCTTGGAGAGACACCAACCACTGAATAGACATACACGTCATCAATGCCAGCGTCCACTTTCACCCACCCACTCCATTAATATTTTTCTTTCGCTGACGTTCAATGCGTTCCCAATTAAGGCACATTAAAAATTTCAAACAAAAGGAAAATACATATCTCATATTTGAGTTGGGTCTCATAACATTATTTTTTATTCTACTTTTTCTGCAGTATAGGTTATGGGGTCTCCTATGATGTACTTTCAATAACCTAGGGATTTTAATCATTCAAATGGTAAAAACCTGTTAGACATAGGATGTATGAAAACTTAGCTGTTCTTTTTCTGATTTGGATATCTGATATTATTTTAAGTAATAGTTCTTTTCATTCTATAAACAATTCTTAATTTTTCTGTAAATTTGTTTAAAACTTTTTATTTTTATTTTAAATTATGGCTTCAAATTGGAATATTGTTGCTAATATGCACCCATTCAATTAAAACTGATTTCAAATCTGAACTTGGATTCGAAAGGTAAGAGAGATGAATGCTGAATTTTAACCTCCAAAAGAAGACATTATTCTACAGAATGAAACACCCAGTGACATTTAGATACTTGTATCAGGTAAAGTGGTGAGTATGATCTGTTCTCTTATTGTTTTTCTTTTTCGGTTCTCTGCTATTGCTGCTAGCATTAGTCAAATATAAACTTTCATATGTAAATATTCTTAACAGTCCCATTAGAATTTGATTGTCTATAGGCATATCTTACTACTAGTGATTTAGTATGAAACTTGTCTTAACCACTCGATCTGTTCTTGGAGACATTGTCTAGTATATGTACCTTGTTTCTTGAGTATGTAGATTTTGAGAAGAGCCGTATCTTATACACATGGTTTTTTCTATTGACTGCCCTGAAATAAGAGATTTTGAGCATTCATCTGGAATCATATTATATATTTGTATGCAAAAATCATGGTGATAAAGCATTGTACAGTGTGAACAAGGATTGTAATATTTTTTCTGCTAATTTGCAAGAAATGTTGATAGACGAGAATGGAATGGAACATGTAAGTTATGCATTTGGACCTCTCTTCCAGTGTATGTAGACTAGGAGATTTTCTGTGAATTTAAAAATTATTGAGATTATTCCATCATACCATCTAAATTTGTTGCAAAAATTGTGATGAATATAGGCCATAGAAAGCTTAGGATCAGAGGGAGATGTGTTTGGGGAAGTCGGGGTTGTATTTTAACAAACCATAGACTTTAACAATGTGAACAAGGAAGCTATGTCAACTTTTGAGGTTAAGTGATGTGTTTTACTAGATAAGATGAAAATGCGAAGAATCGAAGCTAAGATCATTCTGAACAATTTTTTTCAGGTAATTTCTACAAATTGTGGTTGAAAATATCGAGGCTTGTGCTATATTGATCTACATCATTGTAAAATTTCTACAAATGATGTCTTTTACAAGTTTTACTTATATAACAATAGTTATGTAAATCACAAATAGAACTATATTCTCTCATTTTAGTGAAGAGCTTACATTATTTTAATGTTCATACAATAGTCACATGCCTCAACACTACAAATATTCCACAAGTTGAAGAGTAAGTGTTGACTTGTGACTTGATCAAAAACTCAAAAAAAACAAAATTATACATGGTCATTTAGACATCAAAATAGGTCATAATCATGTAAATTTAAACAGAAAAAATTGTGAATTATATGATTATAAGTAATCCTTGAAATGAGATATGAAATGAGGTAAGAGTTTATAGTTTGATGTTAGATAACTTCTAAAATTGTGCTGACAAAGTTCAAATTTCAAAATTTTAATCAGAATTACCTAATAGTGAAATAGAATCTAGTTCCATAGTTCCAACTTTGGAGTCTAAACCACGAAGTTATGTGCAAGATTGAGAACTTCAACATCTTACCTCAAATGAACCTCTAAGACTAAATGGAACATCTAAGCAATTGAGGGCATCATTTGAAAATATTGCATCCATAATATCCACAAATGAGGCTTGTGTTATATTGATCTCATCCAAATTTATGGCTTCAATCTTCTTGCTTCGGTCAGGATCAAATATTGTAGTCAACATGTTCATTATAAAACTCATCTGTTTCAGTTCTAGTCAATTTTATGTTTTTGGTAGTATAGAAAATGAAAAGGTAAAAGTTGATTTTTAGGTTCCATCCTAGTCAACACACCTCTAGAGGTATGAGATCCCTTGAGGAAACAAGGAAAAAATTTCACATACTTTATATTGTATCCCTTAGGTTTTGACCTCTTGACCAATCCAGAAATAAAACTAGGGCTTAGTTTGTAGTTGTTACACAAGGGAGCACATACCCAAGTTTTAACACCTTTGATAGCAATTTTGGCAAGGTGATATTTTAAACCATTTTTTTTTCTAAAGCATAAATTACAATGAATGAGCAGCAGCAAGATTCTTACAATGTGTCTAAAGAATGTGTTTTTCCCTTAACATTGATTTTTTTGAGAAACTAAAACAATGGGGTAGCTGAGTTGACAAACCAGTTGACAGAACTTCTTCTCAACCTAAGTTTTGGTGAACCATTTCTTTGATGACTGATACAACCCGCTTTGACAGCTTTGTATATGTTGATGGCCTAGTTCCTTGTGGGTTTGATCTTCGTATACATAATCTGGTCATCCACTTTGGCAGGTACACTCCAATCAGGATTCAATTCTCCTTTTTACAGTTGTTTTGCTGCATCTTGCAACTATCTAGTAAAGCTGCAAAATATGGATGGACAAGCTCAATGTCGAAAAAGTGCAAAACAAGGTAGAATGGAGGGCTAAGCTCCACGGTATTATTCCCCGAATCCCCACTTGCTTGGTGAATGTATGCATTCCATAGCTAAGACGCATGATGATCTTGTAAGAACCTGTAAGTCTTTTTCCTGCAAACATAGCCTAACTCTACCACCAACCTTGTATTGGTGTGATGCTCAATGTTGATCGTGGTGCTGTTTGTGTTTGGTGTCAATATTTTGCAAGACATAGTGACCTTCTAGTTGAATGTTTTGAATTTTCTCAATTAGCTTTCCTGAGTTGTCTGCTTCTTTCCAAGTTGAAGATGCTTCAATTATTGATGGCACAAGCTAAACTATGTCAATAGGCACCAAGGGCTGGAAGTCCAAACAAACTTGAAAATAGATGTGTCTTGTCAAGTTATGCACAGCTCTATTGTAACTGCGATGATCAAAGACAAACTTTCATCCCATACATGTTAATGTTTTGAATTGTGCATCCTCGAGCTGAACTATCATTATGTTTACCACCACTGTTTGGAGACGAGTGTAAACATATAAATTTATTGACTCAATTAGCTTTGTATCCTTATGGACAATTTTGTATCCATATGGACCAAAGGCTCTTCCACATATTACATAGAAATTTGGTATCTCTGACTAAAACAATGGGTGTTGGCAAACCAGCTTGTGTACCTAAACATATTGAAATAAAAGCATGGTGCTAAGATATTCATCTCTAAAAATCTTTAGAAAGTGTGCCATTGTTGTGCATGTTGTGCAAGATCTAATATACATTGCAACATTTGTTTTGAGATGTTTCCAATAGAGTACTTTTTTTCAGAATTGCTTATGTTTTCTCTACTCCAAAGCGTTCCCCTGCTTTACTTTAAGGCGTTCCTCAAGTTAACTTCTAAATGCTCTTTGCTTGATGATACACAAAGGTGTCTAGGATGGTAGAGTATATCATTAGACAATTAGAAGTCAACAACCAACTTGCTAGCCTTCAATGTGTAATATCTTAGCAAAGTATGAATCTTTTAATACAACTTTGATCATGTGTCTAACTCATGTCCACAAGAATTAAAAACAATGAGAAGTGTTGTAAGTTGTCGCTCAAGGGTGACTCAAAGTCAACAACTAAGTTGGAGATTTACCTAGTAACATTACCTATAGTCAAGAGGCCCCTTCCTCGAAAAGCGGACTTAGACAAGGGCCTATTAGTCGAACAAGCTTACATAGATTTTTTAAATTACATACATAGTAGAGTTTAATACACTATATAGAAATACAGATATCCTTGAGTTTAGTCTATTGAGTATGGTTTATAGACACCTATGTCTATATACATGTCGAACAGATTGTTAAGCATGAAATATACTGAGAGGGGGGGGTGAATCAGTATATTATATATCTTTTTCTTAATCTGATTCTTTTTCTTTAACCACTCAATCATACATTCAAGATATCCAATAAAACTGAAATAATAATTTGCACCACACAAGAGAGAGAGAGAAAGACACCAGATTTTTACATGGAAACTCAAAGTGGAAAAAACCACGGAGAACAATCTCAAGTATATGAATGAGCACCAACTCAAAATACAAAGTTCGCAAGCACCAACTTGCAGGAGCACCAACCCCTTTGCCAAGCACCAACACAGCAACTATTTGTGAGCACCAACCCACAGGAGCACCAACCCCTCTTGTGTATAAAACACAACAATTTCTCAATGTTGCTTACTCAACAAATGATATAACTCTACAATATCTCTTGCTTTTCGCCCTTCAAAAACAAATACAAACCATGCACTCTCTTGCATATTACAAATGGCTTCTCAAGCCTTTATTTATAGCTTTCCAAATGACCTTTGGCATTCACCCTTTGTGACCCTTCAATCTTCATAGAAAATGGCGTCAAACTTGCATGACCCTTCGTATCCTTGCATTTGAAAAGTCATAGACCCTTCATAACCAAAAGCATCTTTTCCTCTTTTGTCTTTATCTTGGTGACTTTTCGTATTCCTCAAAGTGTCCCTTTATGGAAAAATGTGCCATACCTCTTTTGTCTTCACATGGTGACTCTTGGAATTCCTCAAGATGACTCTTCATGAGAAAATGCGTCCCATTCCTCTTTTGTCTTTTACCTCGTGACTATTTGAATTCTCCATGGGCCCTCCTTTGACTTATATGCAACCAAAAATAATTCATTAATATTAAATAAATATTAACACACATTAGCCAAGATATGAATATTAAAAACAGATACATATAATTCATTAATGCTAGATCTTTGACATCAATGACAATATTTCCAACACAGATACATATAGAGATGAGGGCTCGAGGAACCATAGGAACTATATCTATATAATCAATAGGGCTCGCTAAACTACCTTTTCTCAAATATTTATATATATAAAGGTCAACCAACCCATCTGAAGAATTCCTTAATATGTTGGACTAAGACACTATACTCATATCCTCGTTACATTTGGACCAATCTATGATGAGGCGGGTAAGAATAACCATACATAGAGAGGGGACCCTCCCCCTCCTACAACCCTAATATAGATAAAGGGGTAAGGAGGCCTGAAATAAATATATAGGGTGGAAGAGGCGGGAAGTACCCCATTTATTAATAGGAGCCTTAATCTATAGTCAACCCTGGCACACTATCTCGAGATTAGATTGAGTTACTGTACTATGCCTCAATACAAAGTACTGAAAAGCATAGACCTCTCCATATAGCTAGCTATATAGCCATGTTTAGCTTTGGGGCCCGATTACTCTATGGTTACCCACCTCTTCCATCGATTAGAGGTTAGTGTTGCCTTGCCCCTGCCTATAGGTTAGTTAAACACTCCTAGGTGTTTAGTAGCCTAGCCTAGAGACCACAATTGTAGATTAGATTTACAGTCATTTCCCCCTCAGTTGGCCCAATGAGTGGAGTACAGTAGAGATAGAAGAATTTGGCTAGTCACAAGATCCATGTCAATAGATCTCTTCTTCACAGGAGGAAGTAAGCTCACTCGGGAAAGGGATACTAAGGATAGAAACCGTCTGAGGTAGAGGTAAAGGTTTATCCACTCAATCGGCCTATACTTTGATAAGGGTAGGCCAAAAGGCCTTCTAATCACATATCCTCTAAGAAAGGTCAAGGCAACCTTATATATAGTTTAGTTACACCAAGGGACTTATCTATCAATGTCCCTACCCTATATTCCATTTGGTAATACCACCTCACCCATTACCTATGGTATGTTATGATATATTTGCACTACCATTACTTTTTGCGATCTTGAAATGCTTCCTTCAATTGTTTTTCGAGAATTTCCTTTTGAAACATTGTGACATGCCTGGCAAGATTAGTTCTTGGGTGTTCACAAAGACGAATAAATTTATGATATGGCCTATCAGACATCAACATAATTTGTTGTTGTTGTTGTTCAATTTCTTCCCTTAACCGCTTCAGAACATATAATATACGGAGCTTGTGTTCTTCAATTTGGAGTGTTTGAACAAGTTCGAATGTAATATGCTTTCCAACTAATGCCATTCCCAAAAGTGAATTTTTGTGCATATATTTTATGAAGCATGATTTGGCTTCTACTCGAATACATGCATAGTCGTGCATTTCCATCTTTGTTAGCAATAATATGCCTTGTCTCTCCATTCAAAAATAGAGTGTCGGGGTCTCTTTTGGCTACCACCAAAGTTTGGCCTCTAATTTCATTTTTTAAACCATTTGTTAGTTTGATATGTAGAGTAAATTTATTACTTGATAGTATTGTTGAAACAACTTGATCTTGATGTTGGGTAGATGGTCGTGGCGCAATGCATCATAATATATCTAGCGGTATACTTCATCTATGTTTAAATGGTTTGGAAGCCAATATTTGAACTCTGAAAACAATAAGCTCCTCCAGTTCATCTTTTGTTATGGATAGCTGAGAATCGTGGCTACAATTAAGCTTTTTATTATCCTCCTCCATAAACCTTTCCACTCCAATATTCTGAGACTTTGACTCCTAATTTCCCCATATTCTATCAATTATTTTGGTTGGCTCTCCATCTTGTTTATTTTTAAGACCATAGCCCATGATATCTTGTTGATAGTGTGCATTAATTAGACAATCAAGTGGTTTATTAAACTTAGAACTTGTGTTCAGGGAACAATCCTTGAGACCTCTCTCTTGCACACACTGAAGTTTATCTTCATTATGACACAAACAACACATATCGACATCATCATTAGTGTTTTGGATAGATAACTTGTGTTCATCTCTAATATCCAAATTTTTTGACATTATTTTCAATAGACGAGTCTCCAAAGTTTTTGACATTATTTCCAAAGTATGTTTGGGCATTCCCTTAGTTCAACATTGGATGCCTCATTCGTTTGCTCCCGAATAGGGATGTCAGTCTTGAAATTTGTTATCTTCCTTTCTTCTGGGACCTCTTGAAAATTGAATTTCTCTTCATATTCAACACTGTCATAATTATGATTCACAAACTCCTCTTCCTCATAGTGTTTGTTTCCATTCCATGACTCTTTTAAATCCAAATAGTTTGAAAAAGAGAATTTTTTTTAATTCCCTACTGCAAGGATGTTGTACAATTCGTAACTGTCCATAATTTCCTTATGTAGTGACCCCATGGTTCACAGGGTGGCAAGAAAAACAACTATATACCACTGTAATATTCCAAATTGTAATATTTTACATTAATTTGATTTTTCTGGAATTCCTTTAAATAGTATTTTTTTATAAAAATAAATATTGCATTTAAAATAATAAATTAAATAAAATATAAGTCCACAAGGGGTTTCGTCCTTGGGCTGTTATAATCACAAGAGTTTTCGTCCTTGAGAGTGGTTGTATAACATGACGCTTATACGAGTTAGATGATTGAATTCATAATTGGATACTTTCTACTTCCACATCTCTTCTCCCTTATATAGTCTTTAAAAACTTCTCCCAAAGGAGGCATTGCACCCAAGAGGCACCTCTTCACCAAAAGATGTGACCGTTGACATTTTCGTTGACATTTCTATCGACAATTCCATTAACATTTCCATCGACACTTCCAGTCACTTCCAACAACAATTCCGTTTGACATTTCCGTTTAAAGATTGTTGTATTAAATCGCAGTGTTGCTCCTTGGCAGTAATTTCTACTTGGCAGCAATTTCTTCATGTGAAGTGGCAGCGCCTCTCCTCAAATTCAGCGATCTTCTTGGGGATATTACAACTAATGAGCGGTTATCTACCTTTTGCACATATTGAACAATCGAGAACCACAATTTATGGAAGCTAACATGGCACTATATTCCATCCAGTTCAGAAAATGCATCCCAAATGTGGCATACAATCATGTGCCATGAGGCATTTCAGAACTGAATGACCACATGGAAGTGGTAGCCCCCTAATCCATTTGGGTCATGAGCTTCTTGCACAATAACATGTTGGCAATTAAATAGGAGATTCACCCTAGAGAGGATAATGTCATTAGTGACAAGACTTTACACCAGTGTTACTCCATGAGCGAACGTTAGAAGCATATATTGGCACAAATTAGAGATGTGATGTTCATCCTGACTTTAGCTCACGGTGGTCACAAGTGTGTTATATTTTCAAGTTTTTTCTCACCAAAAGCTTTTTTTTTTAAAGTGATGTACCTAGGTAATGGATAGGGTAGCTTACTAGAGTTTTCTCCATTTCAAAAGACATCATATGTCAAGTGTAATGATATATTATTGTTATATACATGATAGAGTGTGTCAACAAATAATTCTATTGTATATGTGATATGAGGCTATCAACAAAGCATTACCATTGCATACATGGTATTTTGACTATGGATGTGATATAAGAGTCTCGTGATATATGTGTTACTTGGGGTGAGTCCGATTGGGCGGGTTCCCTCTATATAAGGAGATGAGATTGGGGAGGGTGACTCCTGATTGGAGGTGGCTACTTTGGTTGGGGCTCCTATCCATTGTGGGTGGTTAGCTCAATAGGGAGGGAAGGCTAGCTACCCACTGACTTGATTTTGCCTATGAAGGGCGACTACCTCTATTAAAGGGAGAGGTGTTTGAAGCTCCATTTATTTTGATAGGAGGCACTTATTGTTCTTGTCTCCATAGGGGTCAAAGGTCTGGAAGGGAGGGTAACAATGTTGGATTGGGGGTACTGGAGGGTGAGGATGTTTGATTGGGATAATAGAGATCGTGGGGTGTTTTTGTTTCCCTCAATCTATGGGGTATATTCCTTGGTGAATGGGGGGATTTCCCCATGGCTGGGAGTAGTATTCTCTCCATGCATGGAGGCAAGATGGGGCGCGGTGGATCAATGGTGACCAGATCCAACAATCAGTCTCATTGTATGGGGTTTGGATCCCCTATTTAGTAAAGATCGATCGATTAGTCTGCATGGAGGGAAGATTAGGCCATCAAGTGAAGGGGTTTTACCACCTATATAGATATAGATATAGATATAATATAGCATATATAGGTACATCATGTATATGATATCTATGATTGATTAAGTAGAGGAGACTCGCAGAAGAACCGCAATAGAAACACCTAACCTGCAGTCAATGGGTGGTGTGAATACAGAAGGCCATGCACTATATCTATACGCTTCCCAGATACATATATAGCCTATACCATTGGGGTGATACCAGGGAGGCCGAGGCCGAGATAGATATAATAGGGCTGCCTAGACATATATATAGGACAGCCTATAGGGTTGAGTTGGTTGGGGGTGAGATCATTTACTTGCCTGACCCACTCTATCTATATGGGCAGATCATCGATATATGCGCTTGTTCCCCATAACTAATCTATATGGGGTTGAGAACTGGGGACCATAGAATTTTACACTCAATTGACCCCTATATAGTATGGGGTCATTTAGCATATGCACCCCTAATAGATAGATAGATATAGACCCATCTCACGCCAAATAGATCTATATAGTTCCCATATATATAATAGGTGATCAATGAGATAGAGGTCATTATCTATATGCATTCGACCCCCTCTATCTATATGGGGTTGAGGAGGCTGCTAGTCTGAGGACCCCTCTATATCCCAATTCTATGTCTGCTCAAGAGGCTGAGGGAGATAGATATCCCCCAACCCTATCTATATGGAGCACAGGGCACCGAACCCTATTTGTATGGGGAAGCCTATGGGCCTCATAGATAAGGATAGGGGTTGATTAAGTGGTAGTTCTATATATAAGGGGCTAGAGGTCATGGCTAGCTATATTCTAGTCACCTTTGCCCCAACCTCTACTTTATTAGCAGAGGGAGTAGAGGGAGTAAAAGGCATTGGGGGAGTGTTGACTATCTATATATTGTCGATAAAATTGTTCCTTCCCTCAATCTCCTAAGCATAACTCGAGTTATGTACGCACTTGGGCCTGACTAGACGTTGCTCCTGCCCAAAGATCTATATTCTAGTTACCACATGACTAGAAAAAGGACACAACCCCGTGATGGAGAGGTATTGACCGATGTGTGGAGTTTGGGGAGGTCGATGGAACCCTCCCCTCTATATCTATCATTTGGTATAGGGAAGCCAAGGCCATAGATATAGATAAGCCCTTGCACCAATTATATAGGCCAAGGTTCTCCCTCGTATATAAAATTATTGAGTGACTTTGAGAGGAAACCTAGCAAAGACAAAGAAATCAAAAAGGAGATGTCATTCAAATTATGCGCATTGTGTTGGGTCATTATCATCACTATAATCCATTACACTAATCTACTATAGGTCCGAACAAGAAAAATAGGTGGATAAATATTATAGAATTTAGGCTCAACTTAACTCCAAACAACTATATTGGAATTAACTAGCATATCTAGACGAATGGATATATCTCTAGCGTAATACGAATGATCCAATAATAATGGATCGAAAACACAGGATGAGCAAGGGGTTTTCCATCATATCATATACCCATTTTTATGTTTATAAAGGTAGTGACATGCTTTAATGGAAGAACAATTAGGTGTACGTGAATGTTAGGTTTATTAGTTATAGATGTGAGTGTTAGGCCGATGAGTTACAAGTAGACGTAGGACGTTTGGTTGTCGGTATTCCAATCAATAGCAGAATTACTACGACCCTATCCCATCCTATTTTATATAGAATAGGTTATCGGGCCCCTATTTTCCCCTTTACAGAGGGGACTCAACCCTAATCCCATTCATAGAGATCTGGGCGGTCTATACTTCAAGATGAGATCTCTTAGTATTACATATATAACAAAGAATGGCTTACTCACCATCAGGTCGATTAGAGAGAGGAGTGTAGTATAGTTCGAGTTTTGTTCTCCATACTTCAATCCACCTAGAGAAGAGAGTGTGGCCCTTATCGAATTTGCTTAGGGCCGTTGATTTTTGGTTGATCAAAATAGGACATCGCTATGAAGGTATGTATAGCATAGTTAGGTTAGTTTTATACTATATCCCATAGGCATGAGCTATGGATATAGAAGGGGACCATCTATCTAAGGTGGTTGGGTAGTCGATAGAGTCCTATATCTACTTCTTTCAGTCAGGTATGGGTTTGAGCACCCTATCTATAAAAGGGGGATTAGGGCCCTATATATATATATATATACTGAATTGTTGGCCTCTATCTCTACATACAGGGGGTTGGTGTTGGGAAATCAATCCTAGAGAACCATATAGATATATAGGGGCAGGGTAGTGGGGTTGGGCAATCTATCCCCAATCTATTCTATGGTCGAGTGCCCTTTCTCACCACAACCCATATACCAATCTAGGATCTCATGTATATATTGATCTAGGATATGGTGCAAGCCCTAAAGGCATGAGTAATTGGAAGTGGGCATTCAGTCGAAGGCCCTTCCACACTCATTATACAGTAGCCTCCCTTGATCCCAATTATTATATAGTAGGTTGTTGGTCAAGTGGCAGTTCACTCGATCGATAGATCAAAACTATCTATATATATAGCTAGTATCTTATATATGGATATATTCCAAACTAACCTAAGGGCTCAATGCACTCAATAGACAACTTGCTATGGTTGGGCTCGAGAGTAGCTATATAGAGTGTCCCCCGATAACCTAATCTCTATCGCTAGAGGATGAGGAAGTTATAAACTTTAAGATCTATATAGTTGCACGCCTATCTATGTATATAGGCGAACGCCTAATGAAGGTGGCGCAAATAAGGATTACAAATCACTCAATCGATAGATGACTTCCCTCGATCCCAACCCCCCAACACCATCTATAAAGATTTGGGCAAGCAGTCAAGCGCCTTAAGACCCACACGCTAAATCTAGAGGCCAAGCGCCTTTAGGTACTTGTTTGTATATAGATAATTAACACCCCTTATTTATATATAACGGGCAATCATCCATATATAGAGAATGAGGGCCCCCTATCTATATCTTGGGGACTCATCTCTATATAAAGGATGGTAATTTCCCTCTCCCTTAAAGGTAAGGGAGCGAAAGTGTTTCCCTCGATCACTAAATTGAGTGCCAGTGCCAGCTATATCTACAGACGAAGTTGTGGGTTGAGGGTAGACAATGGTCGACAGGCCTAAATGACCTTATGTGCCTAAAGGTCTAACCCTTTCCCATTTGTCGTGGTAGAGGAGTCTCAAGCAACATGGACGGACTATGATGGATGTTACACACTTTCCAAAATGACAAGATAAATTTGACCTATCCCCACCAACCTTTGCAATAAATAAGCATCAAATGTTGTTCTTTGAGTTCCAATTTGTATCATCGCTTTCAAATAAGATGTTTGCCCAAAGTGAACTTTTTTTCATAAAAAGTTTGTTCGCGAGTCACATTGTTTTTTTCAGATAAGATGTTCACTCAAGAACGAATCATTAAATGTTGAGATGGGAGTGAAATTGTAATTGGATATCCACCATCCCACTAATCCACCTGAGTAATGAAAATGATCCATTTGAATGACGCATTTGAGTAATGGAAACCACTGATCCATCTGAGTAATGGAAACTGAAAGGAGTTGCCCCAATATAAACATCCGATCAATCAATAGGTAGGTGAGGTGTCCTAAAGGAGAACAAAATAGAGGGCATATGGATAGAAGACGGGAATCTTAGACATCGACTCCTACCTCTACCACAAACACATTAACAAGTAGCATGATAGTCATTTACCACGACAAGAACCACTGCCACCAACCAGTTTCCCACAAGTTGACATATCACCAACTAGTATACCATACATTTAGCAAGACTTCTTCACTTCAATGGGGTCATGTTCGTCAAGCCCAAGACACCATGATGAGATGCATTTTGGATGGACCGACGTTTATTTTTAGTGGACCAAATTCTGGGTGGACTAATATTCCGATGGTGGTATCTATTCCACTATGCTAGATTAGTTAGTTGGGCTACCCTGAACCCCTATATAAAGGACGGTAATTTCCCTCTCCCTTAAAGGTCGAGGAGCGAAAGTGTTTCCCTCGATCACTCAATTGATTGCCAGTGCTAGCTATATCTACAAATGGTGTGTTGAGGGAAGACAATGGTAGATAGTTATAAATGACCTTATGTGCCTAAAGGTCTAACCCTTTCCCATTTGTCGTGGTAGAGGACTCTAGAGCAACATGGACGGACCAAGATGGATGTTGCACACTTTCCAGAATGACATGATAAATTTGACCTATCCCCACCAACCTTTGCAATAAATAAGCATCAAATGTCGTTCTTTGATTTCCAATTTGTATCATCCCTTTCAAAAAAGATGTTTGCCTAGGGTGAACGACTTTTTCCGATAAAAAGTTTGTCCGTGAGTGACATTGTTTTTTCAGATAAGATGTTCACTAGGGAACGAATCATTAAATGTCAAGATGGGAGTGAAATTGTAAATGAATGTCCACCATCCCCCTAATCCACCTGAGTAATGAAAATGATCCATTTGATTGACGCATTTGAGTAATGTAAACCACTGATCCATCTGAGTAATGGAAAGTTAAAGGACTTGCCCCAATATAAACATCTGGCCAATCAATAGGTAGGTGAGGTGTCTCAAAGGAGAACAAAACAGAGGGCATATGGATAGAAGACGGGAATCTTAGACATTGACTCCTCCCTCTACCACAAACGCATTGACAAGTAGCATGATAGTCATTTACCACTGCAAGAACCACTACCACCAACCAGTTTCCCACAAATTGACATATCACCAACTAGTATACCATAGGTTTAACAAGACTTCACTTCAAAGGGGTCACGTTCATAAAGCCCAAGACACCATTATGAGATGGATTTTGGATGCATCAACGTTTATTTTAGTGGACCAAATTCTAGATGGACTAATAGTCAATTGGTGGTATCTATGCCACTATGCTAGATTAGTTAGTTGGGCTAGCTTGAACAGGGGCTCAGGCTAAGTCAAACCTTGAAAAAATAGTTATTATACTTATTATACACAATAGTTGGGCAGGGTAGCTCAAACCTTAAAAATTAGTAATTGGTTATAGCAGTCATTAGCCAGTCGAGCTAGCTCAGATAATGAGTTTAGTTCTAATTAGCAACTAGTTATTAGTTAGTCAGACTAGCTCGAACATGGATTGGGTTGGGCTTGACTAGAATAGATGGTAAATGCTATCAGATATAAAATTTTGCAGTGAGTTGTTGTATTAACTGATATTGGAGCAACACATAATTTTATTGTTGGAGTGGTGGCTCGTAGAGGACTCAAGAGTGAAGAGGTTGATGGATTCAAAGTAATGGGCGTTGATGGTTTCACCCTTACATGCACTAAAATGATACCCCAAATGAGTCTACAATTGGATCATTATGAAGTCAAAGACGATCTATGTTGTAAGCATCGGTGACACAGATGTAGTACTTGGCATTTGGTGGCTGCGATCTTTGGAGGAGATCATCTTAAACTATCAGACTATGGAACTGAGATTCCAATCAGAAGGGAAGAAAGTGGTGTTAAGAGGGATGTCAAATGGAGGTCCACATGTTGTCTCCTACAAAAGGTTGGAGAGGTTGATTCGGCATGATCAAGTTGAGTGGGCAGTAGAGTGTATCATCATGCCTACCATTCTCAAACATGAAAATAAAAATTATCACCCTGATGTGCAAGCTTTGCTTACCAAGCAAATTAAGGTTTTCAGTGGTTTACCTCCCGGGAGGCCTCCTTCAAGAGGCATTGAGCGTGTGATAGAGCTAGAAGAGGGAGCAAACCCTGTCATCACCACTCCCTATCGGCATCCAAAAAGAGATAAAGATGAGGTTGAGAAAGCAATCAAGGAGCTCATGGAGATGCGACATATCCGTCCAAGCAAAAGCCCATTTGAATCTTTTGTTGTTTTGGTGAAAAAGGTTAGTACTATGCTGTCTACTTCTCAAAGATAGATTTGAGATCAAGGTATCATTAGATAAGGGTTCTGTTGGCCATTTTGGCCCATCAAGCCAATATCAGTTTCCTTCCTTCCCTACCACTTCGAGCCCTCAGTCTAGTCATGTACCCACCTTCTGCAAAATCCCCTTTTCTTTGCAATAAAAGCCCTATTCGTATGGAACATCGAAAGATCTCAGTACCTGCAGGCTTCGGTTCAGTATGGAGCTTTTCACTTTGATCAAATGCCTTAGACAAATATTAGGCTCTTGTAAAGCTCGAAGGTTAAACAGCCCTTGCAGAGGGCAGTCAAGCACAAAATGGACCATTCCAGCAGGTTGCAGAGGGTCAGGAACAAAATGGACCATTCCAGCGGGCTGCAGAGGGCAGTCAGGCACAAAATGGACCATTCTAGCACGCTGCGAAGGGCAATCCCGAACCCAAAGGTACCCTTGCTGAGGGCAGCAAAGCACTTAAAGGGAAGAAAGACCAAGGCAAAGAATTCCTTCAGACTTTCTGTTCGAAGGAAATTCTCACAAGGCAAAGATAAAAGGAAAAGCAAAGGCTGAATTTCTTCGACCAAAATGTCCGAAGGAATTCCTTCAGACATTTTGTCCGAAGAAATCTTTTCAGAAGAAAATCCCGCGGCTTAATCGTTCGGACAAAAAGTCCGAAGGAATTCGCCCGAAAGAAAGGGCCAAGCATTCAAATGAACATTTCCTTCAAACATTTTCCCCGAAGGAATTAGTAGGCCAAGGCCATCCGAAGGACCCCGAAGGGCAGGTACCCTTGCAGGGACTCTCAGCGAACGTGAAAGGGACCTTTCTCAAAGCCGAAGGGACACCTTCCCTTTGGGAGGGTTAAAAGACAAAGGCCCAGACAAGGACAGGAAAGCTGAAGGGATTGCCAGGGGGATGACGTCCTCGCAGACGTCAACTTCTGCCTCAGCAAATAGCCATTGATCTTTAAATGCTTAAGCGTGAACCCGAAGGAATTCAAAGGCCTTAAGGCCAAGGAAGACACCTCTGAGAAAAGAGCCTAAGGAGCCAGCCAAGGATTGATGGAAGATAGCCCTGGGGGGCTCAGATTGCCAGAAGGAGCCAAGATATGACAAAAGACAAATCCAGGAAAAGAAAATGCTGGAAAAAGACAAATCAAGAGTGAACTCAGTGCCCTGCCAAAAAGGGAGCCCAAAGAGCCAAGCGCAAAAACAGACAAAACAGTCCAAGTGGCAAAAGAAGGTGTCGACACAAGGAGTTATTCCAGTGATTGAAACAGTCTCTACCAAGTGGTCATCAACGAACGCAAACAGTGAATGATGCGACCTGTTTTTTCCTCATTTTACATTAATGAGCAAACAACTGCGTGAATCTCTTTAAGAAGCGGTCTTGTTTACAGACAAAATGGGCAGCCTTGTCATTAAAACAATCGAGCGACTCATGCTTCTGCAGTAGCATTTAATACATTTTAAGTGCTAAAGTCAAGACTGGCGACTACACAGCATGGTTCTAGCAAGGCGTTTCTAGAAGGATGATATCAACAATAGCGACTTCCTCTTCCCAAGGCCTTCAACGCAGGATGGGTCATTTATTTCCAAAAAGTGCCAAAATCTTTTCCAAAAAGGCTATATTCACCTACACCTCTCTTTAGACAGGATAACTAAAGAGATGCCTTACCTAGGGATACTACTACGGGTGGGCCACAATAAAGGTGGCCACAAAGAGCTGGCCACCAAAGCTGGCCCTTTAAGACTAGGTACAGGGCATAGATCAGTAGCTTGCTGTTGGCGTTACAAAATAATCACCCGGCTAGCCCCGCCGCCGCCACCGCTACGCCCGGCTAGCCCCGCCGCCGCCACCGCTACGCCCGACTAGCCCCGCCGCCGCCGCCGCTACGCCCGACTAGCCCCGCCGGAGAGGGAGAGGGAGAGGGAGAGGGAGAGGGAGGGGGGGCCAACTGTCTTATATATTTGTAACTTCTCATTTGAGAAAGGAGATCTCTCATTTTGCATGGCGCAGCCCTGCCAAATTTTCACCTTGAATCAATAAAAGTGTTTTACCTCTATCTGGTTAAATATATCTCTGAGTGTACCTGAGTATTAACCTTGTGTCCAGTGATTGTTCCATGATGCTTTCATACGCTTGATACCAACACACTTGGTATAGACAAAGCGTCATTCCTGCAGGTAGCAAAAAGAGTTGTATCTGGAGCACAGAGATAGGAGAAGGTTATCAGACAGTGTGTCTTCTTACAGCACCTGTGGTAAGTTCATCTTCTGTGTGTCTTCATTAAGCAGTTCTGTTAAGTTCTCTGCAGTTTGGTCCCTTTATCAGATAAAGTGTATGTATGTGCTCTTATGGTTTGAATTGTGAGCAAATGAGTAGATCGAACTTTTTTTGTGCATCACCGTCTTAGCTTAGGTTTTGTTTGAGTAATCCTTCTCTCTTTTCAACCCCCCTTATATATATATATATATATATATATATATATATATATATATATATATATATATATATATATATATTAGCCATAGTACTGGAATAACTCAAAGATGCATCAAAGGGAGCTAGCCCTTATCTAGACATTCTTCCCTCAGTTTTGCCAAACCCAAAGGCAACAGAAGAGTCTCCATTGTGCCGCGTGGAAGATAGAAGCTCAACATTCTGTCAAGGGTGCAATCCACAGCGTCAACAGTTTTTGGCATGCCCGATGGGACAAACTAGTTTTTATCCAAAGAGTTGAAGAATTTTGGTGTGTTCTTCAACCAACCAGCGTTTGGGGGTTTTTTCATCAACACCAATGGCAACTCCGAGTTGAATCAGCTGGTTAAGCAATCCTGGTGCCATCAAGAAATCGCATTTTGGTATGTATAATTCCATTGCTCAAACCCATGGACCTTGTTTTCCTTCATAAAACTTTGATCAAACTCAGGTTGTTCATGAAATCACCTCAAGCGGCTCTCTTAGTTGCCCTTCAACAATAAGAGAAGTAACGTTGGAGTTTGAGAAGCAAGTGATGGAGATAGACAGATTGGATGAGTAATATAGATATCTGCAAGAGCTTATATACAAAGGAGAGTGTTCAAGAAAGCTCAGGGCTTGCAATCCATGGAGGAGGTAGCAAAATGGAAGAGTCCATCCATTCAAGGCAATCAGCCTTGTGTGCCCCCTCCTATTTTAAAGAAAGCCCCTCTTGTGCACCAAATCCTTTCTACAGGATGGCACTTGCTCAACTCATCTGATGCAGTAACCAATCATGCTCTTAATCCCTTGCACCTAGCTTTTCAGCATCAAAGGGAATTAAAGCAACCTCTCATGGAGATGAACCTTCTCAATTCCTTAGATTGTGAATCCTCCTTTGATGGGAATACCATAAACCAAAATGTCTCTCCTCAGGAAATTCTTCCTGTGTATCAACAGTCTCTTCCTAATCTTCCTCAACCTCCTCAGGTCTCTCAACATGATGTCAAGATTCCAAGTTGGAAATGAGGGATATCATGAACCAGCTCGGGACCTTGAAGAGTATAAAGTTGCTCCCTGGTCACAAGGGAAAAGTTCCAATCCTAAGGTCATGAGTTGGAAGCAAACAATGGAATCATGGGGCGGAAAGGATAAAGAGAAAGGTTTTGCTCAAAACCTTGAAGAAGGAGAAGCTACTCCTACTCATCATGATGACGCTTGTGACCTCCAAGAAAGGCTCTTTAAAGAGAATATAGCCAAGCAAATTGTAGAATTGGAGCCCAGAATGAGAATCCTCAGCCAAAGTGTGATGGATGGTTCAGATCAAACAGAAGATCCTATATTTGAACACACCCCATCTACACTCCTTCAAGACAACTATCAGGGCACATCTGATATAGATGAAGTGTTGGCTAAATGGAAGGAAGAGAATCATTCGATTCTAGCTCAAAGACTGCCTCCTCTTCCACATGAGTTTGTCCATCAACCCTCCACTCCATTCTTTCTCAAGGAGGAACCAGTTTTGAAAGAGGCAAGTGAAGAAGAGAGGATCCAATTTGCAGCTTATCAAGAAGCTCTCATGGATGACAATGAAGAGGAAATCACCATGGATGCTCCCTTTGAAGACATCATCAACAATGGAGAAGACACAGGTCATGCATACATGCGGATGTTCTAGCAATATGAAGAGGAAAGTAAGCATGGTGAGCTCTCTCCTCCCTTGTTTGATGAACTTCCTTGTTGCTTTGATGAGGAGGATGACCATGCCATGGAACCCGAGTTGGAGGAGGATCCGAAGGATGTCTTTGAACAATTAGAGACTCTGGTTTTTTAGCAAGAAAAGGAGAGCCCTATTCATCTTGAGGAAAGCTTTGAAGAAGAGAGCCTTGAACAAGATGTTCTGTGGGATGAGCAATCAGTGTGTGATCTCATTTCAGACATCACAACAGTCACCCTTCTTCAAAAAAGCCATGATGAAGTAGAGGATCAGTTTGATAGAGTTTTCAATGAAGCAGAAGGGGACAAGTCAATCCATGATGCATATCAAGGGGCTTATGGTGATAAGCTAGAAGCCATTGATTTCTTGATGAAACACACCAGCATAAGGCAGTCTCCAAAGAGCAAAGTGAATACACAGATGTTGGAGACATGTTTGACCCTGATCCACTCAGATACAAGCCAATCAAGGTGGCAGACAAGAAGAACAAGTCACCAAATCTCCATTCCATTCAGTCACTTGTCTGGCACCATAAGTTTTCTTGCCATGAAGGAGACTTAAGAAGTTTTCCCTTTGATCCAGGAGGAAGGCAAATATACCTAGTTAGTTGTAAATAGTAGTTTGCTTTCAGTTTTTCTTTCCCTATTTTCCCTAAGTGTTGTTTGCATAGGTGTAGTGCTTTTTAGCCTTTGTTGTGTGTGTTTTCCTTTGTGTTTGAGGTAAAGCTTTGTTGGTTCATAGGTCTTTAGAAAGCTGTTGCTAACTCTTTTCAAGCTGCGCTCTGACTCCGTGCCCAATGGACTTTGAGGCTACTAGTTTCTAAGCATAGCCGGCATGCTTCCCCTGGGAATTGCCAATTTGTTGACCATTTTGGCCCTGCAAGCCAAAATCAGTTTCCTTCCTTCCCTACCACTCTAAACCCTCAATCTAGTCATGTACCCACCTTCTGCAAAATCCCCTTTTCTTTCCAATAAAAGCCCTGTTCTTATGGAACATCGAAAGATCTAAGTACATGCAGGGTTCGGTTCAGTATGGAGCTTTTCCCTTTGAGCAAATGCCTTAGACAAATACGAGGCTCTTGCAAAGCTCGAAGGTTAAACAACGCTTGCAGAGGACAGTCAGGCACAAAATGGACCATTCCAGCAAGCTACAGAGGGCAATCCCAGACCCAAAGGTACCCTTGCGGAAGGCAAAAAAGCACTTAAAGGGAAGAAAGACCAAGGCAAAGAATTCCTTCGGACTTTCTGTCTGAAGGAAATTCTCACAAGGTAAAGATAAAAGGAAAAGCAAACGCTGAATTTCTTCGGACAAAATGTCCAAAGGAATTCCTTCGAACATTTTGTCCGAAGAAATATTTTCGGAAGAAAATCCCGCGACTTAATCGTTCGGACAAAAGTCCGAAGGAATTCACCCGAAAGAAAGGGCCCAGCATTCAAATGAAGATTTCCTTCAGAAAAAATGTCCGAAGGGAATCCTTTGGACATTTTGCCCGAAGGAATTGGTAGGCCAAGGCCGCCTAAAGCACCCCAAAGGGCAGGTACCCTTGCGAGGACTCTTGGCGAACGTGAAAGGGACCTTTCTCAAAGCCGAAGGGACACCTTCCCTTTGAGAGGGTTAAAAGACAAAGACCCAGAAAAGGACAGGAAAGCCAAAGGAATTGCCAGCGGGATGACGTCCCCGCAGACGTCAACTTCTACCTCAACAAATAGGTGTTGATCTTTAAATGCTTGAGCGCAAACCCGAAGGAATTCAAAGGCCTTAAGGCCAAGGAAGACACCGCTGAGAAAAGAGCTTAAGGACCCAGCCATGGATTGATGGAAGATAGCCCTGGGGGGCTCGGATTGCCAGGAGACAGGGGATGACAAAAGACAAAACCAGGAAAAGACAACGCTGGAAAAAGACAAAAGTCAAAAGTGAACTCAGCGACCCACCAAAAAGGGAGCCCAAAGAGCCAAGCACAGAAACAGACAAAATGGTCCAAGTGGCAAAAGGTGTCGGCACAAGGAGTTATTCCAGTGGTTGAAATAGTGTCTGCCAAGTGGTCATCAAGGAATGCAAATAGTGAATGATGCAGCCTATTTTTTCCTCATTTTGCATTAATGAGTAGACAACTGCGTGAATCTCTTTAAGAAGAGGTCTTGTTTACAGACAAAATGAGTGGCCTTATCATTAAACAATCGGGTGACTCATGCTTCTGCAGTAGCATTTAATACGTTTTAAGCGCTAAAGTCAAGACTGGCGACTACACAGCATGGTTCTAGCAGGGTGTTTCTAGAAGGATGATATCAGCAACAGCGACTTCCTCTTCCCATTTATTTCCAGAAAGCGCCAAAATCTTTTCCAAAAAGGCTATATATTTGTAACTTTTCATTTGAAAAAGGGGATCTCTCAATTTTGTATGGCGCAGCCCTGCCAAATTTTCACCTTGAATCAATAAAAGTGTTTTACCTATATCCGATTGGATATATCTCTTAGTGTCACTGAGTATTAACCTTATGTCCAGTCATTGTTCCATGATGCTTTCACAAGCTTGATACTAGCACACTTGGTATAGACAAAGCGCCATACCTGCAGGTAGCAAAAAGCGTTGTATCTGGAACGCAGAGATAGGAGAAAGTTATCAGACAGTGTGGCTGGTCCCTTTATCAGATAAAGGGTATGTATGTGCTCTTATGGTTTGAAATGTGAGCAGATGAGTAGATCAAACTTTTTTGGTGCATCACCGTCTTAGCTTAGGTTCTGTTTCAGTAATCCTTCTCTTTTCAATAGTACTGGAATAACTCAGAGATGCATCAAAGGGATCTAGCCCTTATCTAGAAAAACTCCCCTCAGTTTTGCCAAACCCACAGGCAAGAAAGGAGTCTCCATTGTGCCGCGTAGAAGATAGAAGCTCAGCGTTCTATCAAGGGTGCAATCCACAGCGTCAACAGGTTCGTGAGGACATAAAGAACACTACTTTCAGATGCCACTTTGGGCATTTTGAATTCGTCATTATACCCTTTGGTTTAACCAATGCTCCTGCAACATTTCAATCTTGCATGAACTGGGTGTTCAATAACTAGCTCAGGAAATTTGTCTTAATATTATTTGTTGACATCTTGATATTTAGCAAGGCTTGGGAGGAGCATATGAGACATTTGGTGAGTTGTTGGGCATACTTGAGGCTGGATCCTTGTTTGCAAAGGAATCAAAGTGAGTTTTGTAAAACCGAACTTCTATATCTTCATCATGTAATCAATTGAGTGCAAGTCCCAGTTAGATCTACAGACGAAGGTGTGTTGAGGGTCGACAATGGTCGACAATTATAAATGGCCTTATGTTCCTAAAGGTCTAACCCTTTTCCATTTGTCGTGGTAGAGGAGTCTAGAGCAACATGGACGGACCAAGATGGATGTTGCACACTTTTTAGAATGACAAGATAAATTTGACCTATCCCCATCAACCTTTGCAATAAATAAGCATCAAATGTCATTCCTTGATTTCCAATTTGTATCATCCCTTTCAAATAAGTTGTTTGCCCAAAGTGAATGACTATTCTAATGAAAAGTTTGTCCACGAGTGACATTCTTTTTTCAGATAAGATGTTCACTCGGGAACGAATCATTAAATGTCGAGATGGGAGTGAAATTGTAAATGGATGTCCACCATCCCACTAATCCACCTGAGTAATGAAAATGATCCATTTGAGTAATGGAAACCACTGATCCATCTGAGTAATGGAAAGTGAAAGGAGTTGCCCCAATATGAACATCCGACCAATCAATAGGTAGGTGAGGTGTGTTAAAGGAGAACAAAATAGAGGGCATATGGATAGCAGACGAGAATCTTAGACATTGACTCCTCCCTCTACCACAAACACATTGACAAGTAGCATGATAGTCGTTTACCACAGAAAGAACCACTACCACCAACCAGTTTCACAAAACTTGACATATCACCAACTAGTATACCATAAGTTTAACAAGACTTCTTCACTTCAAAGAGGTCACGTTCGTCAAGCCCATGACACTATGATGAGATGGATTTTGGATGGACCGACGTTTATTTTAGTGGACCAAATTCTGGATTGACTAATATTCGGTTGGTGGTATCTATTCCACTATGCTAGATTAGTTAGTTGGGGTAGCTTGAATAGGGGTTCAGGTTAGGTCAAACCCTGAAAACTAGTTATTATACTTGTTATACACAATAGTTAGGTAGGCTCGCTCAAACCTTAAAAATTAGAAATTGGTTATTGCAGTCATTAGCCAATAGAGCTAGCACAGACAATGAGTTTAGTTGTTATAATTAGCAACTAGTTATTAGTTAGTCGGACTAGCTTGAACATGGATTGGGTTGGGCTTGACTAGATTAGATGGTAAATGCTACCAGATATAAAATTTTGCATCCCTCCCCCTTGGCCGATTCCCCCTCTTTGACCCCAACCAAACTCCTTATCTATATACAAAGGAAGAGGCAAATGCCTATAGAGATATAGAAGATGCATGCATGAATGATCAAAATAAGAGAGAAGGCCCCCATCTATCTATATTGTCATTGAGTTGGCGACTATAGATAGCTGCCCTCAACATACATATATTAATATCTAATTGTGCCTATAATCAATATTATAGAATTTCGGCTCAACTTATCTCCACACAGCTGTATTGGATTAAACTAGCATATCTAGACGAATGGATATATCTCTAGCGTAATATGAATGATCCGATAATAATGGATCGAGGACCACAAGATGACCAAGGGGTTTTCCATCATATCATATACCCATTTTTATGTCTATAAAGGTAGTGATATGATTTAATGGAAGAACAATCAGGTATACATAAATGGTAGGTTTATTATATATAGGTGTATGTTTATCCTAGGAAAATTAGTTATAGATGTGACTGTTAGGCCAATGAGTTACAAGTAGAGGTAGGAGGTTTAGTTGTCGGTATTCTAATCAGTAGCAGATTTACTACGACCCTATCCTATCCCATCCTATTTTGTATGGAGTAGGTTATCGGGCCCCTATTTTCCCCTTGTATAGAGAGGGGACTCGACCCTAGTCCCATTCATAGAGATATGGGCCGTCTATACTTCAAGATGAGATCTCTTAGTATTACATATATAACAAAGAATGGCTTACTCACCATCATGTCGATTAGAGAGAGGGGTGTAGTATAGTTCAAGTTTTGTTCTCCATACTTCAATCCACCTAGAGAAGAGAGTGTGGCCCTTATCGAATTTGCTTAGGGCCTTTGATTTTTGGTTGATCAAAATAGGACATCGCTATGAAGGTATGTATAGCATAGTTAGGTTAGTTTTATACTATATCCCATAGGCATGAGCTATGGATAGAGAAGGTGACCATCTATCTATCTAGGGTGGTTGGGTAGTCGATAGAGTCCTATATCTAATTCTTTCAGTCACGTATGGGTTTGAGCACCCTATCTAAAAAGGAGGCTTAGGGCCCTATATATACTGAATTGTTGGCCTCTATATCTATATACAGGGAGTTGGTGTTGGGCAATCAATCCTAGAGAACCATATAGATATATAGGGGCAGGGTAGTGGCGTTTGGAAATCTATCCCCAATCTATTCTATGGTCGAGTGCCCTTTCTCACCACAACCCATATACCAATCTAGGATCTCATGTATATATTGATCTAGGATATGGTGCAAGCCCTAAAGGCATGAGTAATTGGAAGTGTGCATTCAGCCGAAGGCCCTTCCACAATCATTATACAAAGTAGCCTCCCTTGATCCCAGTTATTATTTAGTAAGTTGTTGGTCAAGTGGTAGTTCACTCGATCGATAGATCGAAACTATCTATATATATATATATATATATATATATATATATATATATATATATATAGCTAATACCTTATATATGGATATATTCCAAACTAACCTAAGGGCTCAATGCACTCAATAGACAACTTGCTATGGTTGGGCTCGAGAGTAGCTATATAGAGTGTCCCCCGATAACCTAATCTCTATCGTTGGAGGATGAGGAGGTTATAAACTTTAAGCTCTATATAGTTGCACGCCTATCTATGTATATAGGTGCACGTCTAATGAAGGTGGCGCAAATAAGGATTACAATTCACTCAATCGGTAGATGACTTCCCTCGATTCCAACCCCCCAACACCATCTATAGAGATTTGGGCAAGCAGTCAAGCACCTTAAGACCCACACGTTGAATCTAGAGGCCAAGGGCCTTTAGGTACTTGTTTGTATATAGATAAATAGGACCCCTTATCTATATATAATGGGCAATCATCCGTATATATAGAATGAGAGTCCCCTATCTATATATTGGGAACTCATCTCTATATAAAGGATGGTAATCTCCCTCTCCCTTAAAGGTCGAGGAGTGAAAGTGTTTCCCTCGATCACTAAATTAAGTGCCAGTGCCAACTATATCTATAGACAAAGGTGTGTTGAGGGTAAACAATGGTCGACAGGCCTAAATGACCTTATGTGCCTAAACGTCTAACCCTTTCCCATTTGACATGGTAGAGAAGTCTTGAGCAACATGGACGAACTATGATGGATGGTACACACTTTCTAGAATGACAAGATAAATTTGACCTATCCCCACCAACCTTTGCAATAAATAAGCATCAAATGTCGTTCTTTGATTTCCAGTTTGTATCATCCCTTTCAAATAAGATGTTTGCCCAGAGTGAATGACTTTTTTTGATAAAAAGTTTGTCCGCGAGTTAAATTATTTTTCAGATAAGATGTTCACTCGGGAACGAATCATTAAATGTCTGGATGGGAGTGAAATTGTAAATGGATGTCCACCATCCCACTAATCCACCTGAGTAATGAAATTGATCCATTTGAGTGACGCATTTGAGTAATGGAAACCACTTATCCATCTGAGTAATTGAAACTAAAAGGACTTGCCCCAATATAAACATCTGGTCAATCAATAGGTAGGTGAGGTGTCCTAAAGGAGAAAAAAACATAGGGCATATGGATAGAAGACAAGAATCTTAGACATTGACTCCTCCCTCTACCACAAACACATTAAGAAGTAGCATGATAGTCATTTACCACTGCAAGAACCACTACCACCAACCAGTTTCCCACAAGTTGACATATCACCAACTAGTATACCATAGGTTTAACAAGACTTCTTCACTTCAAAGAGGTCACGTTCGTCAAGCCCAAGACACCATGATGAGATGGATTTTGGATGGACAAATAATTGGCTGGTGGTATCTATTCCACTATGCTAGATTAGTTAGTTGGGCTAGCCTAAACCCTTATATAAAGGATGGTAAATTCCCTCTCCCTTAAAGGACGAGGAGCGAAAGTGTTTCCCTCAATCACTCAATTGATTGCCAGTGCCAACTATATCTACAAACGAAGGTGTGTTGAGGGTAGACAATGGTCGACAATTATAAAGGACCTTATGTGCCTAAAGGTCTAACCCTTTCCCATTTGTCGTGGTAGAGAACTCTAGAGCAACATGGAAGGACCATGATGGATGTTCCACACTTTCCAGAATGACAAGATAAATTTGACCTATCCCCACCAACCTTTGCAATAAATAAGCATCAAATGTCATTCTTTGGTTTCCAATTTGTATCATCCCTTTCAAATAAGATGTTTGCCCAGGGTGAATGACGTTTTCTAATAAAAAGTTTATCCGTGAGTGACATTGTTTTTTCAAATAAGATGTTCACTAGGGAACGAATCATTAAATGTCGAGATGGGAGTGAAATTGTAAATGGATGTCAACTATCCCACTAATCCACCTGAATAATGAAAATGATCCATTTGAGTGACGCATTTGACTAAGGGAAACCACTGATCCATCTAAGTAATGGAAAGTGAACGGAGTTGCCCCAATATAAACATTTGGTCAATCAATAGGTAGGTGAGGTGTCTTAAACGAGAACAAAACAAAGGGCATATGGATAGAAGATGGGAATCTTAGACATTGACTCCTCCCTCTACCACAAACACATTGACAAGTAGCATGATAGTCGTTTACCACTGCAAGAACCACTACCACCAACCAATTTCCCACAAGTTGACATATCACCAACTAGTATACCATAGGTTTAACATGACTTCTTCACTTCAAAGGGGTCACGTTCGTCAAGCCCAGGACACCATGATGAGATGGATTTGGATGGATCGAAGTTTATTTTAGTGGACCAAATTCTGGATGGACTAATATTTAGTTGGTGGTATCTATTCCACTATGATAGATTAGTTAGTTGGGCTAGCTTGAACAGGGGTTCAGGGTAGGGCAAACCTTGAAAAAATAGTTATTATACTTATTATACACAATAGTTAGGCAGGCTAGCTCAAACCTTAAAAATTAGTAATTGGTTATAGCAATCATTAGTCAATCGAGCTATAGCTCAGACAATGAGTTTAGTTGTTATAATTAGCAACTAGTTATTAGTTAGTCGAACTAGCTCGAACATGGATTGGGTTGGGCTTGACTAGAATAGATGGTAAATGTTATCAGATGCATCCCTCCCCCTTGGTCGCTTCCCCCTCTTTGACCCCAACCAAACTCCCTATCTATATATGGAGGCAGAGGCAAATGCCTATAGAGATATAGAAGATGCATGCATGAATGATCAAAACAAGAGAGGGCATCCATCTATCTATATTGGCGTTGAGTTGGGGACTATATATAGTCACCCTCAACATACATATATTATTTATCTAATTGGGCCTACAATCTCCTTCTTAAATATGGTGTGGGCAAGCAATTTTAAGGCATAAATTACCCATATCTTGTAATGTCCCCTTCTCAGGGCTAGTCAATTTGGTAACCATTAGCCTATTCATGAGTCCCATAGGTTAATTGGTATTGGTTAGGGGACTCCATTAATCTTGGAGAGCACATGTTCAGTTTTTCTTGTGTTCTTTGTGCAGTATTGAGTTTAGTGGGCGTTGAGAATTGCAATGATGCTTTTTGAAGCATTTTCAAACCCCTGGTTTGTTCTCCAAACTTCTTGGAGAGTGTCTATTTTCAGTAAGTGGCCAAATTGGGTCCGTGTTGACCATTTTTTGCCCAACAGGGAAATTTTCAGTCCCCCTCTGCCTATTGCTGTTCTAAGCCATTTATTTTTGATTTTGTGTAGATCCAGTAAAATCTACGGACTCAACAGTTTCCTACAGACTTCACAAATTTCTATGAACTCAACAGGGTAGTATTTTGGCGCAAGGGGGACCAGTTCAGAGAGTGATGGGGTTTACAAGGCTTTTGGGACATTTCTCTGAAGAAGTTTCACAAGGAAGGTTGGCGGCGCTGAACCATTGAACCATCGCTTCAATTTCAAGCTCTGGTTCAATCGTCAAATCCATCGATGCACAGTGTCGAACCGCTGAACCAGTTCAACGTTTTGGTTCAAAGGCCTAGTTTCAGCGCTTCGGCAAAGTTCATGGTTCAGAGGCTTTTAGTTCAACAAAGAGTTCATCGCTCAGTTCAAAACACCTCGATTCAACAATCGTTTGAACCATTAAACCGTTGAACCAATTTCGGTTTAATGGCTTGGTTCAACGAGTTTGGTTCAAGGCCACCGGTTCAACACTTGGTTCAAAGCGAGTGGTTCAATGTTCGGTTCAATCGGCTCGGCACGCAGCGTTGAACCATTGAACCAATTTCGGTTCAATGGGTTGGTTCAACGAAGGGCCGAAACAAAGACCCAGGGAAAGTCAAAGCACCAATTCCCGCAGTCTTTTTGTCCGTGGGAAAAGGTCCAAAATAAAGGAAAGACCCGCGAAAAGCGCCGAAAGGGAAAAGCCCGAAGGAATTTGCCAAAGACGATGACATCCCGAAAGCCATCAAATATAAGGAAGCAAATTAGCCATTGGTTTTCAAAGCGATGACGGTCGCGTGAACGTCAATTCCAACACAGTGAAATAGCCGTTTGCTTTCGAACTAAAAGAGCACTAACCATGAAAGGAGCCCAAGCAATGCAGCGACCCGCCCAGAGATAGCCCCGAGGGCTAAAGGAACCAGAAGAGACAAGGCAGGGAAAAGACAAAAGCGCCAAGAGCATGGAGCAGGCAAATAGTCCAAGTGGCGAAGGGAGGCACCAATTTAAGAAGTTACTCCAGCAGGTGAAACAGTGTCTGCGAATTGACCATTAAAAGGCGTGAACGGCCAACTGTGCAACCCGTTTTTCTTCATTTTACATTTATGGGCAGACAAACTGCGTAGGTGCCTTCAAAGAGCAGTCTCGATTAATGGAGAAATGGCGCGGCCATGTCAAAAAGCACCTGAAGTCAGAGCCAAGGTCGACACAGCATCTTTGTTTAAGCGGCCTGCTTTTCCCAATGCTCGTCAGGCACATGGGTCACTTGTAAAAAGGGTGCCAAAAGGCCTCCTTTCTTTTTCTATATATGGGAGACTTGTCATTTTTGTAAGGATCTTCCACATTTGTAAGGCGTAGCCCCGGCAAAATTTCACCTGAATCAATAAACGCATTTTTTACCTCTATCTTGGTTAGATATCTCTATGTATGTCTGAGTGTTAGTTGGTGTTTAGTCATTGTTTCTTGATGCTTTCACAAGTTCAACACCAACATATCTGGTGTCTATAAGGTGCCATTTCTGCCGCTGATAAGGGGAGTTGTATTTGAAAGTGCAGAAATAGAAGACATTACCTTACAGTGTGCCTTTCATTGCACCTTTGGTGAATCTCTATTTTATGTATTTTCCATTAAAGCCTCCCTGTCAAGCTCTTGCAGCTGGTCCTTCTGCCAGTTTGAAGTGTATGTATGTGTTTGTCTGATTTTAAGTGTGAGGGTGAGAAGGTCGGATTTATTTTTGGTGCATCACCTCCTTTAAAGTAGTTTGTTTTCCTACAATCTTTCTCCCTTTTCATCCCCCCCATTATATATATATATATATGTTAGCACTTACTGGAACAAATCAAATGCATCAAAGTGTACTCGCCCTTACCTAGAGACTCTCCCCTCCAGCTTCGTTGGCCCCACAGGGGAAAGAGGAGTTTCCATAGTTGCGTGAGGAAGGCAGGAGCTCGGCGTCCTATCAAGGGTGCAATCTTCTACGTCAACAGTTTTGGCACGCCCAGTGGGACTAAGTCTTACACTCAGTAAGGTTTCAGGATTGATGCTGGTCCTGTTACAGCAAATCAAATATTTTCAGCATCTGGCGACTCCACTGGCAGAGCTTCAGTTTTCCAATCAAAGACCAGTTTTGACTTCCTATGCCTAAAGTCACCACACGATCTGCTTTTAAGGGTGTTCCTTTTGATTTCATTGATTTGCCTTTGAACTCAGCGAAAAGACTGAGGTTTGAGAAGACCCGTCCTTATTCAACAAAACACCCTCCCAGACCTATTGCAAGGGACGCATATGCAGCAGAACCGCAGTTATATCCCATCCCAGCTATGGCATTGCCCTTTTCTGCTTTTCGTGGTCAGAGCCCCTTGAATCTCCCACTTTATGACCCAATCCTAGGATCAGCGCTCAAAAATGTGCCTTCTTTCGATGGAGAGGGGCCCATTACAGTCGTCGAGCATATTAGAAATATTACTAACCTCTGCAACATTCACAATGTCACGGAAGAAAAAATCACAATCAAATTGCTAGCATTGTCTCTTAAGGGCAAAGCTCTTGACTGGTACGGGACCTTGCCTGTAAATTCGATCCATTCTTGGAATGAATTGGGTACTCAGTTGACAGACCGTTATGGCAAAAAGAGCAACGACCTCTCACTCGTTGAGCAGCAGACGACCATAAAAAGAGCCCCACACGAATATATGCAGAATTTCAACACGCAATTTCAGAAGACTTGGGATAGAATCCCCATTCTGATAAGACCGACTCCCACCTATGCTTTCCTGTATTATTTAAAGGCATTGAACAGTGATATTGCAGTGATGATACAATCCATGGGAAGGGCATATGCTGCCTGCTGCCTATGACATAGCCATAGCAGCTGAAAATTGCTTAGTACAAGCTGAGAAAATAGCCCCTAGACCTCACATGCCACTTTTCCCAGAAATGCCTTCTCCATTTCAAGCCGTTGCTCCCACATTAGCTCCTCTGCCTAGCATGGAAAAACCAGCTGCTGCTCCCTCCAATGAGCTTCATGAAGTTAAGAGTCTGTTGCAGAGCATGTCGAACGAACTTGTAGCTCTTAAAAGGCAACAAGCTCAAAGCAACAGACCAAATCAGGGATACCAGCATTATGGTCAAGCACTTAGACCCCCTTTCCAAAACTACAATCAAGGACAGGGTCAGCTTACTCAGATCAGATCGTTTCAAAACTACAACCCAAGTCCCCTTTCATCATCTAAGGTCATGGTGCCCGTTTAAAACAACTTGGTACAAGAACAGCCAAGTTGTTCGACCATGGGATGTGGTCAAGAACAGGCTTTTTATACAAATGAGATGATGGATTATTACCAAAATGTAGACAATCAGGTAGCCGCTCAACCCCAGGTCTTCGAGGCTCCAATGCAACCCAGCACAAGCAACAGTCAGAGTCAGCCTGACTCTACTCTTATGAACCACTTAGAAGGTGAGTTCTGTGCAATCAATTGTGTGGGTGATGCAGACAATCACGCTGACTGTGTTGCAGCGAACACAAGATTCAAGAGGAGAGCAATGGGAGAAGCCCAGGCTACCACCCAATCGACAGCTGCACCATCTCCATCACACTCAAATCAAAAGGCCCCAAATTTCAAACCACCATTTGTACCCTCAACCCCTCAGCGTGCACCTCAAGTTGGAATTAGCCCCAAAGAAAGCTTGAAGGGAGGCAGTCTTCAAGTCAATGTGGTGGACCAAATGAAGAAGCTGCATATGAACATCTCCTTATGGGATTCATTGTCTCTACCAGAGCAAAAAGACATACTACAAAGGGAATTGCATGAGCTGGATCGACAAGCTATCCCAGTAAGCACTGATAATGTCTTGATGATGAATGGACAACCTTCCACCTCAGGTCAAGTAAAGAAGGAAGAGAAAATTCCCCCTTTCTATGTGTCCTTGGTCATAAGAGATTTCTTGGTGCACAACTGCATCATTGAAAGTGGGGCTAGTACTTCAATGATGCCAAAGTGCATCGCTGACAAGATGGGACTGAAATATGAAGAGTGAATAAGGGAGTCTTGCAACTGGATGGGACCCCTGCAAAAACAATTTGGATAATGAAGGGTTTAAGCTTGACATTGCATGCTTGCCCAACCTTCTCAATTATCCATGATATAATAGTAGCAGATGTTCCTCTTTATTTCGCAATTTGCTTATCCAGGGACTTCACATCAAAGATAGGTGGCTATCTAGCAGCGAATTGGTCCTATCTAGTTTTTAGAACCAAGTATGGGACCAAGGTAAAGATCGAATCCGAGCCACTCTACAAGGACCATCTAGAACCATATTCGCTCAAAGTAGCGAACGTCAGTTACACCATTATCGACCCAGAAGAGTCCCAAACAGACCAATCTCCGTCCTCTGCTCTTGAAGGAGTTGCAGACCTACTCTTGGATGAGTGGGGAAGTGATAACTTCGAGCATGATCCTTACAAGTTCATAGAGGAGGCAGGACTTGGAGTCTACTGCATGCACGAAGAGGGTACCTTCATACCAAATATAATGAAGGCAAGCCAAGAAGACCTAGGTCTATGGCAGTTGTACTTTGATGGTTCCAAAAGTAGGTTGGGAGCTGGTGGTGGAGCGATGTTAGTCTCCCCTTCAAAAGAGATACTTCTCGGCCTTTCGTTTCCAATTTTCTTACACAAACAATATTGCAGAATACGAGTCCCTTATCCATGGTCTGGAATGGGCAAGAAAAAGAGGGATCAAGGAGTTGCAAGTTTTAGGAGACAATGCGCTGATTGTAAATCAAGTGAAAGACCAGAATCTGACAAAAATTTTATCGCTGAAGTCCTACAAGCATAGGTTCTGGGACTTGGTAGAAGATTTCCTCGCTTTCAATATCACCTCCATTCCCAGAGAGCAGAACAAACAAGCGGATAGGCCAGCAGCAATTGGTGCTCAATTCGATGTTTCCAGGGAGATAAGTCGAGACTGCGGTTCACGCTACTTGAAGGTGGTCGTCCGGCCTTCTGTCCTGGACAACATTACGAACTGGCGGATTTTTGAAAATGACCAGCAAATAGCTTTCTTTTTGCAGGAAGACGCTGAGTTTGCAACAAAGAACCAGGCAAAGCTGCAACAGCAATATGGCAACCAAATTGTTCAATTGAAGAACAATAAGCTCCATAAAGGTTTGGTCACTCTTGAGAGCATTTTCAATGGAGATGACCAATTGAGAAACGACAAGGCATGCATCACAACTAAGGAGGAGAATTATGAAAAGCTTGAGATCTTCAAGGATAAGCTGCTTGCATTTGGAAAAATTTGCACAGTTCAAGAAATGCGGACTTTCATTTTGTTGTCAAACGTTTGCTGATGTTTTCACGTGGGATTACAGTGATTTGAAGGGTTTCGACCCAAGACTCACCCAGCACACCATCGACTTAGAAGAAGGCGCCAGGTCAGTCACGTAGAAACAGAGACCGGTCAACCCGACGATTGAGCCTCTCATGTAGAGGGAACTGACCAAATTGATTGAGTCTGGGATTATATTTCTAATCAAACATTCCTCCTGGCTGGCCAATCTTGTCCCTATTCAAAAGAAGAACGAGGAGATCAGGCTGTGTCGATTTTAGAGACCTTAATTAAGTCTCTTTAAAAGACCATTATCCCTTCCCGAGCATGGAACAGATCCTTCAGAAGGTAACAGGTAGCGAGCGTTTCTCCCCCCTGAATGGATATTCAGGGTATAATCAAATTCTGGTGCAAGGCTGTGACCAGCACAAAATAGCCTTCACTACTAAATAGAGAACGTTTGCCTACAAGAAGATGCCATTCGGGCTATCTAATACTGGTGCTACCTTTCAGCGAGCCATGGACATGGCTTTTCGAGGCTTGATAAACAACAATGTGCTGGTATACCTTGATAATGTGACAGTATTTTCCAAGGAAGCAAGCCAACACATGAAACACCTCAGGGAAATTTTTGAGAGGTGTAGGGAGTTTGGCATCTCTCTTAACTCGAGAAAATGCGTGTTTGTTGTTTACGAGGGGAAACACCTTGGCCACATTGTGTCCAAAGAGGGCTTATCTATTGACCCCGGGAGAGTTCGTTCTATCATAGAGATGTCCCTACCTAAGCACAATAAAGGCCTACAGAGCTTCTTTGGCAGGGTAAATTTCATTCGGGGATTCATTTCAAATTTCGCAGAGATAGTCAAGCCACTGACCTCTATGCTGAGGAAGGGTGAGGAGTTCAAGTGGACAACACAAAAGGACAGCTTTGAAGCCATCAAGCAGGCCATAACCTGGGCTCCTACTTTGATCAGCCCCGACTTCAACAAAGACTTCAACCTCTACACTTTTGGCAATCAAGAGGTAATATCTGCCATGCTTACCCAAGCAAATGGTGATGTCCTCGAGCAACCACTTGCTTTTTTTAGCCAAGGGTTAGAGGATTTCAAAGTCAGGTACACGTATGTAGAGAAGCAAGTCCTGGCAGTAGTGCAGAACCTGAAGAAATTCAGGCATATGTTGTCTAACAACAGGGTTCACCTCATGGTTCCACATCCTGGCGTCAAGGATTTCTTGACCAATCGAAACCTGAATGAGAAGAGAGCGGGGTGGATCACCAAGGTGGTGGAGTATGACGTAAACATCAAGATCACCAAGCTGGTGAGGGGAAGAGGCCTGTGCGAACACTTTGCTGTAGACTTCAAGCAGAAAGGGGAAGGCAGCGTACTAATTCACGATGTAGCCACAGCAGAAGAACCAGCTGTCATGAAGGATTGGACATCGGACCTGAGGCGTTTTCTTCTCACTGGCGAGTGCCCTCAGGGTCTTGATGGGACCAAAAGAAGGTTCTTCAGGGTCCAGTCTCTCCCTTATGTCCTGCTTGATGGAGTATTATTTAGGAAGGATCTCTCAGGGGTCCTAAGATGCATAGACCCAAATCAGGTTGACAAAGTGCTGTCTGAGTTTCACGATGGGCCAGCAGGCAGTCATTTTGCTCCTAGAG
The DNA here is from genome assembly GCA_037957365.1 of Torreya grandis. Lineage (NCBI taxonomy): Eukaryota > Viridiplantae > Streptophyta > Pinopsida > Cupressales > Taxaceae > Torreya > Torreya grandis. The sequence continues at coordinate 5,811,129 of JARHVA010000293.1, forward strand.
CTATTGCAGCAAGGATAATAAGAGCTGGCTATTTTTGGCCTACTCTTTTCAGGGACACCCATGCCTGGGTAAGAAAGTGCCATAAGTGTGCCCTTTTCAATGGGAAACAACAGTTGGTTTCCATGCCTCTATAGCGTATTCAAGTAGAACAGCGATTCATGCAGTGAGGCTTGGACTTCATAGGGATGATTAATCTTCCCTCCAGTGCTGGACACAAGTGGGTCCTGACCACCACGGATTATTTTACAAGGTGAGTGGAGGCTGTTGCTCTGAAAGAGGCAAATGAAAGTGCGGTCCTGGAGTTTTATGAGGACCTGGTGACAAAATTCGGGGTCCCGACCATCATAATCTTAGATAACGCCTTGGCTTTTCTGGGAACTAAAACAAGTGAATGGGCGCTGAGGTATGGTATATATCTCAGCACTTCATCCAATTATTACCCACAGGGGAATGGGCTGGCTGAGTCCACCAACAAAAACTTGATCAGAATCATCAAGAGGACCATGGAGGAAAATCAGAGGACTTGGCATGCCAAGCTAAAAACAGCTCTGTGGGCCGATCGAATCACTCCAAAGAGATCAATCGAAAATTCTCCATATACGCTCGTATATGGAAGGGAAGCTAGGCTTCCCATCTCACTTGAATTGCCAGCGTTGGACCTCGCTCACCAGCTGCAATTAGAAGAAGGAAGTAGCATGGAGGTCAGGTTGTGGGAGCTGATGGAGCTCCAAGAGACAAGGGACCGAGCTATGGCTTCTATGACCAGTCGCCAACAGCAAATAAAGAGACACTTTGACAAGAAATCTTCATCAAATTTTTTTTTTGAAAGAGACATTGTCTTGAAATGGGATGAAGACCGAGCTAAGCCTGGAAAGCATGCAAAATTCGACGCCCTATGGAGTGGCCCATACATAATCACTCAGTGCAAGCTGCGTAATGCATTCCAACTCTCTAGGTTGGATGGTCAAGAATTGCATATCCCAGTTAATGGGATATATCTTAAGCATTGCCACTGACCCCCCTTTTTATCATGTATATATTTCCCTTGTATTTTCTGATTTCCCTAAGTGCTTTCTACACATGTTAGTAGTTTTTTTAGCCTTGTGTGTGTTTTCATTTCCTTGGAGGTAAATCTTCGTAATTGGTTTCTAAAAAATTATCGAAGCTTTTGCTGATCTTAAGTTACCATCTGACTCCGTGCCCAATGGACTACAAGGCAACTAGTCTCTAAGCATAGCAGGGATGCTTCCCCTGGGAGTCACCAATTTGTTGACCATTTTTTGCCCAACAGGAAAAAATTTCGGTCCCCTTCTGCCTCTTGATGTTCTAGGCCATTTCTTTTTGATTTTGTGCAGATCTAGTAAAATCTACGGACTCGGCAATTTCCTACAGACTTCATAAATTTCTACGGACTCAGCAGTTTCCTACAGACTTCACAAATTCCTACGAACTCAGCAAGTTAGTATTTTGGCGCAAGGGGGACCAGTTCAGAGAGTGCTAGGGTTTACAAGGCTTTTGGGACATTTGTCTGAAGAAGATTCACAAGGAAGGTTGGCGGCGCGAAACCATTGAACCATCGCTTCAATTTCAAGCTCTGGTTCAATCGTCAAATCCATCGTCACACAGCGTTGAACCGCTGAACCAGTTCAACGTTTTAGTTCAAAGGCTTCGGTTCAAAGGCCTAGTTTCAGCGCTTCGGCAAAGTTCATGGTTCAATGGCTTTTAGTTCAACAAAGAGTTCATCGCTCAGTGCAAAACACCTCGATTCAACAATCGTTTGAACCATTGAACCAATTTCGGTTCAATGGCTTGGTTCAACGAGTTTGGTTCAAGGCCACCGGTTCAACACTTGGTTCAAAGCGAGTGGTTCAATGTTCGGTTCAATCGGCTCGGCACGCAGCATTGAACCATTTAACCATTGAACCGAATTTCGGTTCAATGGGTTGGTTCAACGAAGGGCCGAAACAAAGACCCGGGGTAAGTCAAAGCACCAATTTCCGCGGACTTTTTGTCCACGGGAAAAGGTCCAAAACAAAGGAAAGACCCGCAGAAAGGGCTGAAAGGGAAAAGCCCGAAGGAATTTGCCAAGGACGATGACGTCCCAAAAGCCATCAAATATAAGGAAGTGAATTAGTCGTTGGTTTTCAAAGCGATGACAGCCGCATGAACGTCAATTCTAACACAGTGAAATAGCCATTTGCTTTCGAACTAAAAGAGTGCTAACCATGAAAGGATCCCAAGCAATGCAGTGACCCGCCCAAAGATAGCCCCGAGGGCCGAAGGAGCCAGAAGAGACAAGGCAAGGAAAAGACAAAAGTGCCAAGAGCATGGAGCAAGCAGATAGTCCAAGTGGCGAAGGGAGGCGCCAATTCAAGAAGTTACTCCAGCAGGGGAAACAGTGTCTGCGAATTGACCATTAAAAGGCGCGAACGGCCAACTGTGCGACCCGTTTTTCTTCATTTCACATTTATGAGCAGACAAATTGCGTATGTGCCTTCAAACAGTAGTCTCGGTTGATGGGGAAACGGCGCGGCCATGTCAAAAAGCCCCTGAAGTCAGAGCCAAGGTCGACACATCATTTATGTTTAAGCGGCATGCTTTTCCCAATGCTCGTAAGGCACATGGGTCACTTGTAAAAAAGGCGCCAAAAGGCCTCCTTTCTTCTTCTATATATGGGAGACTTGTCATTTTTGTAAGAATCTTCCACAATTGTAAGGCGTAGCCCTGGCAAAATTTCACCTAAATCAATAAACGCATTTTTAACCTCTATCTTGGTTAGATATCTCTGTGTATGTCTGAGTGTTAATTTGTGTTTAGTCATTGTTTCTTGATGCTTTCACAGGTTCAACACCAACATATCTGGTGTCTATAAGATGCCATTTCTGCCGTTGATAAGGAGCGTTGTATTTGGAAGTGCAGAAATAGAAGACATTACCTTACAGTGTGTCTTTCATAGCACCTTTGGTGAATCTCTATTTTCTGTATTTTTCATTAAAGCCTCCCTGTCAAGCTCTTGCAGCGTGGTCCTTCTACCAGTTTGAAGTGTATGTATGTGTTTGTTTGATTTTAAATGTGAAGGTGAGAAGGTCGAGTTTATTTTTCGTGCATCACCTCCTTTAGAGTAGATTGTTTTCTTGCAATCTTTCTCCCTTTTCATCCCCCCCCCATTATATATCTATATATATGTATGTTAGCACTTACTTAATGATGAGTTTACAAACAAGCTCACTGAAAGATTTGATAAGAAAGACCTTGAGTTGCAATTCAGAGAGCTTGCACAATTAAAGGAATATGGTACTCTTGATGCATACATCTCAGAGTTTCAAAGACTCTTAGTTATGGTTACAAGCATCACAGAGAGGAGACTTGTGGTCCTTTTCAACGAAGCATTAATGGAGCCAATCAGAGGATGGGTTAAAGCCTTTGACCCACCAACTCTACAAGAAGCTATAAAGAAGGCAAGAAGCATGGAGCTTGCTGCCTCAAGAAATAAATTTCAGTCAAGGACTTTCCAGCATACAAAAAACAAGAAGCATTTTCAGATAAATTATAATCAGACCAAGAAGACATCAACAAAAATGGATGAAGACCTCCTAAATGAATTAAGGAGGAAGAAATTATGTTCAATTGCAAGGACCCATGGGCCCCAGGCCATGGGTGCCCTGGAAAGGGTAAGGTTCATAATTTAAAAGTTTATTCATATAAAGAATCAGAATTAGAAAAATCAGAACAACAATCTGATTTGGAGGAGAAAGTGGACGAAGATTCATCTGAAGAGTTTGAACAAGAGAAGGAAAGTGATGGCACTCTTCCCTGCCTTTCTAGTTTTCAAAAAAAGGAGTCTTTCAGAGTCCATGGTGTCCTTCATGGACAGTGAGTTGTATTAACTGATATTGGAGCAAAACATAATTTTATTGTTGGAGTGGTGGCTCGTAGAGGACTCAAAACTGAAGAGGTTGATGGATTCAAAGTAATGATCGCTGATGGTTTCACCCTTAAATGCACTAAAACGATACCCCAAATGAGTCTACAATTGGGTCCTTGTGAAGTCAAAGATGATTTCTATGTTGTAAGCATTGGTGACACAGATGTAGTACTTGGCATTCGGTGGCTGCAATCTTTGGGAGAGATCATCTTAAACTTTCAGACTATGGAACTGAGATTCCAATCAGAAGGGAAGAAAGTGGTGTTAAGAGGGATGTCAAATGGAGGTCCACGTGTTGTCTCCTACAAAAGGTTAGAGAGGTTCATTTGGCATGATCAAGTTGAGTGGGCAATAGACTGTATCATCATGCCTACCATTCTCAAACATGAAAAGAAAAATTATCACCCTGATGTGCAAGCTTTGTTTACCAAGCGAATTAAGGTTTTCAAGAGTTTACCTCCAGAGAGGCTCCTTCAAGAGGCATTGAGCGTGTGATAGAGCTAGAAGAGGGAGCAAACCCTATCATCACCACTCCCTATCGGCATCCAAAAAGAGATAAAGATGAGGTTGAGAAAGCAATCAAGGAGCTCATGGAGATGGGACATATCCGTCCAAGCAAAAGCCCATTTGCATCTTTTGTTGTTTTGGTGAAAAAGGTTAGTACTATGTTGTCTACTTCTCAAAGATAAATTTGAGATTAAGGTATCATCAGATAAGGGATTCGTGAGGAGGGCATAGAGAAGACGGCTTTCAGATGACACTTTGGGCATTTTGAGTTTGTGGTTATGCCCTTTGGTTTAACCAATGCTCCTGCAACATTTCAATCTTGCATGAACTAGGTGTTCAATAACTAGCTTAGGAAATTTGTCTTAATATTATTTGATGACATCCTGATATTTAGCAAGGCTTGGAGGAGCATATGAGACATTTGGATGAGGTGTTGGGCATACTTGAAGCTGAATCCTTGTTTGCAAAGGAATCAAAGTGTGAGTTTTGTAAAACCGAACTTCTATATCTTCATCATGTAATCAATTGAATGCAAGTGCCAGCTATATTTACAGATGAAGGTGTGTTGAGTGTCAACAATGGTCGACAGGGAGAAATGACCTTATGTGCCTAAAGGTCTAACCCTTTCCCATTTGTCGTGGTAGAGGAGTCTAGAGCAACATGGATGGACCAAGATGGATGTTGCACACTTTCCAGAATGACAAGATAAATTTGACCTATCCCCACCAACCTTTGCAATAAATATCAAATGTCATTCCTTGATTTCCAATTTTTATCATCCCTTTCAAATAAGATGTTTGCCCAGAGTGAACGACTTTTTTAATAAAAAGTTGTCCATGAGTGACATTATTTTTTCAGATAAGATGTTCACTCGGGAATGAATCATTAAATGTCGAGATGGGAGTGAAATTGTAAATGGATGTCCACCATCCCACTAATCCACCTAAGTAATGAAAATGATCCATTTGATTGACGCATTTGAGTAATGGATCCCACTGATCCATCTGAGTAATGGAAAGTGAAAGGAACTGCCCCAATATGAACATCCGACCAATCAATAGGTAGGTGAGGTGTCCTAAAGGAGAACAAAACAGAGGGCATATGGATAGCAAACGGGAATCTTAGACATTAACTCCTCCCTCTACCACAAAGACATTGACAAGCAACATGATAGTCGTTTACCGTTGCAAGAACCACTACCAACAACCAGTTTCCCACAAGTTGACATATCACCAACTAGTATACCATAGGCTTAACAAGACTTCTTCACTTCAAAGGGGTCACGTTCGTCAAGCATCCCTTAAAAGCAAAAGCACACATGAATGATTCCTTCATCTCACCGAACACAGTAGTAACCCACTCATTAGACAAAACCCTATACCACACTCGCTACTCTTATCATATGCTAGTGACCACATACTATAAGATCTATGTGACTTATGATCTAATGAGACTTGGCCACCCCACCTAATGATGACAACCAGAAACTTCAAGAAAATAGTTCAATTCATTAAACCTTGACCCACTTTAGGCTACCGAACCATATGAAAGGAGGGCCTTATATCTATATAGGCCAATGGTGCCCTCCCTTCTATCTAAATATGAGATATGAGCTTTCCAACTATACCCCACTAGATTCTATACATATAATCACCACTCAACTGCCTCAATGGGGTTGTCTCGGGGATCGAGCAGGGGGGAAGAGAGGGGATACTTTAGATTAGATAGGAGGTAATTGGCAGAAATGCATACTTACTATATATAGAAAGGCTATATATAATCGATTGACACTCGATGACAGCCTACTAGATCTAGCTGATAGGAAAGAGGCTACTTTAGATTGGCCTCAACCTCCCACTATAGATATATATATATAGAGAGAGAGAGAAAGAGATCTTATAGCAAGACTCAAACTACAAGAGTGCATTTAGACAATAATAGTCATCCTACCCCCCTGACGTCAAGTCATAGATATAGAATGGCCTAGGCCAGTTATCCTCAGGGGGCCAAGGAACTTTAGACACTCAACTGACACAACTATATCTCTATGCCTTCCTTCTATATAGATGCAGATGTGCCTCTACTCTGTATAAAAAGTAGGGGTAGGGGGCAAAGCCTCTAGGCACTCTGCTAATAGGCCTACTAGATCTTTATAGAAAGACTATCAACTATGAGACACTCTCTCACGTTTATATAACTCGCTACCTGTAGGGGATCTAGCTACTTCAAATAGGCCCCAATCGCCTACAATCTTGTGTTTGGAAAGGAGGTCGGTAGTCCAAAAGACATCGACTACCCCTATATAGATATTGAGAGCAACTTGTCTAATAGAACAAGGAAATAGATATACAGTATATAGTAAGCATTGGAGGGTGCATAAATATATGTATGCATTCTCTCACCATTTTATCTATTGGTTAAGGATAGGGATTGATCTCAAAGTCAAACACTCAATCAATAGATTGGGGGCTTATATGCTCTCTCTCACCCTATATATCTAGGTAGGACCACCTATCGCCTATATATAGGAAGGGTCAACAATAAATCTATATAGAGGGCACCCATATATAGATAGGCCCCACCCACAACTAATTGATGGTATTGGGGTTGAGGCCCCTCTCTATATATTGTGCAGATAGGGCCCCAACTCTCTATAGGCATGGCTATTAGACTCGACACTCCCCCAATAGGACTAGGAAGAGGAAGGGGTGCAAGGCTCAAACAACAGGAAAACAATACAACAACCAACCACCTCTATGCTTCAATTGGGTTTAAGGAAAAGGGCCTTTAGACACTTGGATAATGAACTATCACAACCAACCTGAAATAAGATATCTATATCCACAGAATTCTCAAGCAAAACAAACTCCACTCGCTAGTATTTAATGGAACCCCTAGCTTAGGGGTATATCCAAATGACCCCAATAGCTCACGAGCCTACTGATATTAGATATTGACTGAAGCCCCTACAACCACAACACAAGTCTACATAAACTGCTCCTCCAATATACAAACCTACATATTTCCACTATTTACTGAAAACAAAGATGTAGAATACAATATCACTCTACGAGGAACAGGGCCTTTAGACACTTGGGTAACAAACTACCAAGACCAACCTGAAACATGATATCTATATCTATATAATTGTAGAGGGAAATAGACTCCACTCACTAGTATTTAATGGAACCCATAGCTCAGGTGAATACAAAAACTATCCCAATAGCTCCTACCCCCGCAACCCACAAGTCTACATAAACTACCCCTGCAACATACAAACCTACCTATTTCCTCTATTTACTGAAAACAAAGATGCGGAATATGATAGCTCTCTACTATGAGAAGGGCCTTTAGACACAGGTAACAAATTGCCACGACCACCTAAAGCATGATATCCATATCTACAGAATTTCCAAGGGAAACAATCTCTACTCACTAGCATTTAATGGAACCCCTAGCTCAAGGGTATACCGAAACTACCGCAATCGCTCATAGCCCTACTGATATTATCTATTAGCTTAACACCTGTCCCTACAACTCACAGGGCTACATAAACTACCCCTCAAACATATACACCTACCTATTTTCTCTATTTACTAAAAATAAAGATGTGGAATACGATAACAATCTACTACGAAGGGAAGAAATAGCCGAGAATCCCAAAGGCTAGCAGTCAAGCTACTCCCTCTACTCCCATAGCCAAGACCTAGGGTGAGGAAAGAAACAACCCAACCTCTCCAGAGGTTAAGACAAATTCTTTTATAGTTATACGGCCCCACAAGGCTAGTAACATATGCCCACCCTTCACCATACATTTATTGTACTATATGTTAAGCACACAACACATTGAGAGGGGAGGTGAATCAGTGTAATTTAAAACTTTACTTTCTTACAATTAATGTCCACAAAAAAAACATTCACACAAGATCTATCTATTAAAAAACACAAAATTTACGTACAAAACCCTCGGGAAAAAACACAAAGAAGAGCTAATTGGATCTACTGTCCAAATATAGCCTCAAAATAAAAATTCTTTTACAAAATTTGTAGGCACCAATTTACTTGGAAATACCAATCCCCACCGCCAAGCACCAACTTGGCAAGAGACACCAATCTTTTCTTTATGGGGCACCGACCTCCACTGAAACAATCTTTCACCACACTATTATTGTTTCATCAACAAATGATGGCAAATTCAATCTCCTCTCTTTTCCAAAAAAATTTGCTTATACTTGAATGATAGAAAGAAATAATTCTTCACACATTTCCCTACCTTTGCTTCTCCTTATATAGACTCCAATGCCTCTTCACAAGGGAGTTAACCTCTTCAAAAGACACCGATACACCAAAAGAAGCATCCATTCATTTAATTTTTTATTTTAACTAAGGTGCATGATTTCCAAAAGGGGGTCGGCCTATAGACTTTAATGAAAGTCGACCTAGTTTAAGAGAATTGGCCCTCCCTTCATAGGTGCTTAAACACAAGTAATCGACCCTTTCATTTGTTGGCATTAATTTCCACAAAGATAATGCTTTTTACAATAATGATAATCCCGTTGCCATTACTTATATTTCCGTTGACATCCATTGACAATAAGAACTCCTTTGACATCAATGATAATATTTCAACAATCTCCCCCTTTGTCATTCATGGCAATCCTATAGAGAAATAGTATATGAATCTCCTCCTTTGCTTACACTTTCTTTAACTCTCCCCCTTTGACATCAATGTCAAAGGGACGTACAATACAATCACAATGTATATCACCAAAGTATCCATGGAGCTAAAAAAATAATGCAGTGATGAGATCCCCCTTAACCGATGCTTCTCTTGAAGAATTTAGTGACTAGATAAAATATGGATCACTCCCACTATATGCCTTAGACACTCAAAAGTTTCTTTTGGGAGGGGTTTCGTGAACATATTTGCTATTTGTTCCTTTGTGGCAATGCATTCCAACTTTGCATGTTATGCAACCTATTCTCTCAAGAAGTGATACTTGATAGGAATATGTTTTGTCCTAGACTACATATCCAGATTCTTCAAAATATTTATTGCACTAGTGTTATCACAGAGTATTGAGATTGAATGACAATACTATATCTTAAAATATTTCAATGTCTAATGAACTTGTGTACAACATGACATTGCTGCTATATATCCTACCTCCGTTGTGGATAAAGAAACAGAAGTTTGCTTCTTGCTTAACCAAGACACTAGATTGTTGCCAATAAAGAATGCTCCTCCACTTGTACTCTTTCTATCATCAACAATTCCGACCCAATCTGCATCTATATATGCTATTCAAGTGAAATTTTCACCTCTTTGATACCACAAACCATAATCCAAAGTGCTTTTTAGATATTTGAATATTCTTTTGATGGTTTGCACATGAGTTTCTTTTGGTGCTACTTGAAATCATGCTCTAAGCCTACAGTTTGCATGATGTCTGTCCCAGATGTTGTGGTGTATAGTAGGCTACCAATCATGGATCTGTAAAGTCTCTGATTTGCTTCAGGAGATTCATCTTAACTTACATCATGTAACAATGGGTGCGCTAACTGGTGTACAATCTTCCATTCTAAACTTTTTCAACATCTCCTTGACATACTTGGTTTGTGAGATAAATATTCCTTTGTTATATTGAGAAATTGTAAACCAAGAAAAAATGACAATTCTCCTAGCATGGACATTTCAAACTATTTTTGCATATCCTTTGCAAATTTTGGGACATTTTTTCACTATCTCCTCCAAAAATAATGTCATCCACATAAACCACAACAATTAATTGATTTTCACCTTCAATCTTGATGTTGAGATTACTATTAGTGACTCCTTTTTGTAACCTTGTTGTAAGTATTTATCATGTCTTGAATACCGGGCTCTGCAGGCTTGCTTAGCCCATAGAGTGCTTCCTTCAACCTACACACATAATCTTCTGGTCGTTCGATATAAACCTCTTCCTCTAACTTGTCATTAAGAAAAGTAGACTTGACATCCATTTGATAAACTTTAAAGTTCTTAAAACCAGCATATGCCAAAAAAATTCAAATGGCTTCTAGTATCACAATAGGGTCAAAGGTTTCTTCAAAATCAATACCTTCAATTTGAACATATCCTTTACAAACTAACCTTGCTTTATTCCTTGTCACTTGGCCATCTTCATTCAGCTTGTTCCTGAACACCCACTCGGTACCAATCACATTTTTATCTTTTAGTCTTGGAATGAGTTCCCAAGTATCATTCTTCTAAGTTTGATACAACGCTTCTTCCATAACATCAATCCAATGCTTGTCGTTGCTAGCTTCTTCGAAGTTTTTAGGCTCTATTTTAGATAGCAAAGAGAAGTTTACTTGTTCAAATGTACTCACTAATTTTCTTCTAGTTTGCACCCCAACATCTATATCACCAATAATTGTTCTTTTTGAGTGATGTTTTTCAACAAATCTAGATGGTGCCTTTGTATCTTCCTGTTCCACTTCCTTTTATTTTTCTTCTTCTTCCTTGTAGTTTGGTTCTTTTGAATGGTCATTTACTTGTACACTCTCTTTAAGGCCTTGTTTTATCTAGTCTTACACTGGCACTTTCTACAATCTTTTGTAGTCCTTCATTATAACATCTATATGCCTTACTTCTTGAGGAATATCCAATAAAAATACCTTCATCAACTCTGGATTCAAACTTTCCCAATTCTTCGTCATCTCTTTTGATGTAACACTTACTCCCAAACACTTTTTAGAATTTAACTGATGTCAGTCTACCCTTCCATAGCTCATAAGGTGTTTTGCTATTGTTTACTCTAGTTTGCCCTCTCCTCAAAATGTAGACTGCGGTGTTAACTACCTCTCTTCAAAAATGATTTGATAGCTTAGATTCGTTTAACCTTGTTCTTGCCATCTCTTGAACAATTCGATTCTTCCTTTCTACAACTCCATTTTGTTGTGAAGTTATTGCAGCTGAGAAATGTCTTTTAATACCATGATGCTCACAAAATTCTTCAAATTCATTTGAGAGGAACTCACCTCCTCGATCTGATCTCAAACACTTGATATTTGAATCAGTTTCATTTTCAACCAAGTTTTTAAAAGCTTTTAATTTCTCAAATCCCTCAGATTTTTCTTTTCAAAAAGTGACCCATGTCATTCTAGAATAATCATCAATGAGGAACATGAAATAACTGTCACCTTGTATGCTTTGTGTTCTTGTAGGCCCACAAAAATCTGTATGGATTAGTTCTATTGGCTTAGTTGTTGAGTACTCCTTTGACTTAAAACTTGCCCTTATTTGTTTCCCATGTTGACACTGCTTGCAAAAAGTATTTGAAGGTTTTGTAATTTTTGGCATCTCTTACAATTTGCTTGGTGCTGATTTTCACTAGATTATCAAAATTCATATGGCCCATTCTTCTATGCCATAGCCAACTTTCATCAATTTTACTCATGTAGCATTTTTCTCCTTTGATATCACTGAGTATGTATAAGTTGTTTATTATTCTATTAGCCTCTGTAACAAGTTTTCTTGTATCTAGTTTGCTGATCTCACACCTTTGAGCATAAAATGTGAGAAGATGTCCTTGATCACACATTTGATTAACACTTAGAAGATTATGCTTCAAACCTTCAACATACAAAACATTTTATGTTTTCATCTTCCCATTGTCAAGACTAAGAGTACCTTTTCCACCTATTCTTGTCGTAGCATTATCTCCAAATTTTACAGTGCCTTCACTTATATCCTTCAAAGATAGAAATTTGCTCGTCTCCAGTCACGTGACTTGAGCACCCACTGTCAATGTACCATTGTTGTCCTTCGTCTTGTTTGCACGAGCATATATTTCTCCTTCCCCTGATTATCTTAATCTTGCTTTTTTTGCCATATTTTTGTAAATTCTCTTTTCTGTACAGCAAGAGCATCACTTTTTTTTCTTGTCTAGGAGGTTCTACAAAAATACTTCTATACAAACGTGTTATATGTTCATAGTTATTACACTTATAACATAAAATACTATTCTCATTGTAATTTGATAAAGGGGCAAATGAGTTATAATTTCTACTTTAAAATCCATAAGCACTTCTGCCATTGTCCCATGTATACCTATTTCTTGCATGTGTCTTACACTCCATTGCTTTACGCCCAAAATGATTACATAAATAACAACAACCGTAAAAATAATTTGGGTACTTGATCATATTAAACTACATTGGAGGAAATGACCTTCTGAAATTTCTAATGGGATTATGCTCACCTTTGTTGTCTTTGTGAGGACTATCATGCTCTTTCTTCTTGTTGCTTCCACCAGTCGTGGACCCCTTGAGTATATTTGTGTAGCTCTTGAGCTTCTTTACATATACTTTCTTTGGTGGTTCTATAATTTTTGAACTCTGACCTTCTTTAATGATCTTCTAGTTTCCTTCATAGCCAAGACCATGCTTAATGAATGGTGACCTTTGGCAATTTAGTATGTCCCCCAACATTTCAGTATTTTTTTCAAATTTTAAACTTTTTTTCAGCTAAGCAATTGCCTTCTCCAATTCTTTTCTTAAAACAACTACTATAGATTCTAGATTTTTGCAATTGTCATCCTTTGTCTTCAGTTTGACTCTCACCTCCTCTAGCCTTTTTGCTTCTTCTAGTTGAGTTTTAAGGCTGATGACAGCGTTTTCCGATTCCTCATCACTTTGTGAAATTCTTGTTTTTAAAACACAATCCTCTTCATATTTTTGAAGCTGTAATTTTTGTTTCAAATTCTTTTTCTGAAGCACCTTTATCTCATTAAAGCACAAATGAGTTCTTCTTCAAGATCTATTTCTCCTACATCTTCGACAGTGTCTTCCTCTTCTAAATATATTTTTTCTTTTCCTTGTCTTGCCAAGATGTCTTCACTTGCAGAGGCATCACTTTTTATTTCTATAGCCATGAAAAGGGTTTTTTCTCTATCACTATCTGATATACTTTCATCTCTCTCCTTAGTTGAGCTACTATCCTTTTTGGAATAGAGACTTTTCTTGTGTTTATCGAAATTTTTATTATATCCATTTTGTTTGTAGTGTTTCTTGTACTAATGAGGTTTGCTCTCCTTTTTCCTTTCCTCATGATTTTAATCATCATCACTATCATCCTTATGCGGACACTTAGCAGCGAAATGTCCTATTTTACCACAATTAAAACATTTAAAAGGTAGCTTACCTTTGTATTTGCCGGATCTTTTCTTAAGTTTTCTTATAAAAAGGGCCTCCTTTTCATCTTGTTTATCATTGAAGCTATCCCCTGATTCAGGCTCTTTATTCTTCACTTTCTTTGAAGCTTTAAAAGTTGCTTCTTTTTTTGATGGCTTCTCTTTCTCAGTTCCCATTTCATACGCCATGAGGATCCCATGCAACTCATCTTTTGTTAATGAGTCTAGGTCCTTTAATTCTTCAATAGCAAAAAAAATTGCATCAAATCTCAAGGTAAGTGACCTTAGCACTTTTTGAACGATCATGGATTCTTTAACTTTTTCACCGAGCCCTCTAATACTATTGACAATTTCATTCACACAAAGAAGATAGGCTGCAACATTTTCTTCATCTTTCATCTTCAAACTCTCAAACTATATTCTATGAGTTTGGAGCTTGGCCTTCTTCACCTTGTTATCACCTTCATAGATGTTCTAAAGTTTGTCCCAAATTTTCTTTGCCGAGTCACATAGCATTGCCTTGACAAATTATGATTCAGACAGGGCACACAAGATAGCATTCATGGCTTTGGCATTATTCTCACTAGCCTTCTTTTCAGCTTGATCCGTAGGTGGAATTTATGGCACTTTATAACCAGTCACTACTGCTTGCCAGATATCAAAACCAAGGGCCATTAGATAGGTTCACATCCTTATGCTCAAAAATGCATAGTCTGTTTCGTCAAACAATGGAGCCTTATTTGTGGAGAAACCTTCTTGTACATGATGACTAACCATGTGTGCTCCCAAGATCTACCTTTTAATGGTTAGTCTATTTTTGAAGAAACCATTCTGATACCAATTGTTAAGCACACAACACACTGAGAGGGGGGTGAATCAATGTGATTTAAAACTTTAATTTCTTAAAATTAATGTCCACAATAAACACAAAATCTATCTATTAAGAAACACGATTTTCGTGGAAAACCCTCTCTCAGAAAAAACCACAAAGAAGAGTTGCTTGTATCTACCGTCCAAATCCAGCCTCAAAATAAAAATTGTTTTACAAAATTTGTAGGCCCCAACCTACTTGAAGATACCAATTCCCACCGCCAAGCACTAACTTAGCAAGAGACACCAATCTATACTTTATGAGGCACCGACCTCCACTGAAACAATCTTTCACCACACTACTGTTGTTTCATCAGCGAATGATGGCAAATTCACTCTCCTCTCTTCTCCATAAAAATCTACTTAAACTTGAATGATAAAAAGAATTAATTCTTCACACATTTCTCTACCTTCTCTTCTCCTTATATAGACTTCAATGCCTCTCCACAAGCGAGGCGACCTCTTCAAAAGACACCCATAAACCACAAGAGGCGTCCATTCATTTAATTTTTTATTTTGACTAAGGGGCACGATTTTCAAAAGGGGGTCGGCCTATAGAGTTTAATGATAGTTAGCCTAGTTTAAGAGAATTGGCCCTTCCTTCATATGTGCTTAAAAACAAGTGATCGACACTTTCATTTGTGGGCATTGATTTCCACAAAGATAATGTTGTTTACATTAATGATAATCTCGTTGCCATTACTTATAATTCAATTGACAATAAGAACTCTTTTGACATCAATGACAATATTTCAACACTATAGAGGTGAGTGATCCCGTATGCCCTATAATAGGATCCTCTATATAAATACAACTCTCCCATTGCCAACTATATATATAGCCACCCAACTAGACTATCATATAGATAAATGGGGGTCGAGTGCCCAATCGACTATACATAGAGCATATAGCCAGCCACACCTCACTGCCAACCCAATATAGAGATAGCGAGATAAGGGCCAGTGTCAAATGGATATATAGTGAAGGACTCTGTGAATCAAGTGCCCTCTCTCCATCGACATGGGAAATCGCTCCCAACGGACCTCAATCATTTGGGAATCAACATCAATCATCAACCAATCAATATCCAAGTAAAAAAGGGGGAGTGGTTCACCGATCGAGTGCAAAAACCCCTTAAAGTAAATAAAGGCAGGTAGCCCTATATGTGGGCATTTATATGGATATCAGGGTGATGTGATTTTATTAGAGCAATGTTGCTTTGGAATACTCAATGACTTGATCAGAATGTGAGGCTCGAAAAGGAAACTTGGTAACCCTACGTTTCTTCCCCGTCCTTCTTACCAATGGAGGGGTAGAAATGTGGGGAAGAATAAAAACCTATACATGGCGGGAGAACCTACATTGAGAAATCCAAAATTAGGCGGATCATGTGCTAATACTATCCATATACGCATCAAAGCTACAATAGAATGTGGATGTTGTGACTCTTCGGAGCAAGATGTTATGATGAATGGGCATCCTCCAAAGAATGATATATATATAGTAGGTTAAAGGTTAGATTCGCAATTCTAGATCGCGATCGAATGTCTCTCTCCATTGAACCCATTATTTCCTTTGGATCAAAATTGAGTGACCAACCCTTGATGATTATGCAAATATGACATCCCTTGATCTTGACATTTAAATCCTATTCTATTGCATACCGCATGCATGAAAGAGGTTTTCCAGCTAGATATATCCCCATATGGAATTGCAATGATTCTCAACCTTCGACAATATATAATTGGCGCAAGCTTGAACGACCAGCTCTTCTACTTTTGAACAAGGGACTCAAAACTATCAATAGGGGGAACTCAAACTCAGAGTGAAGGCGAAAGCTTTCTTTCCCAACTCATTATAAAAGCCTTTTCCCTTGGCTATTCACCCCATATCAATGTCGTCACCATATCATGTACCATCTATGAGCTTATCGAAATGGAACCAAAATGTGGTATCATAATAAAGGATCAAATTGTAGTGAAGGAATTACCTTTTCAACAAAAAAGATTAGATCATCAAAATGCCAAAAAATCCATAATTTTCTTTATATTCTATTTGTTTTCCAAGGAGGATGTGTGATTCAAAGAATTGGTGATTCAATGCACAAAATTGCAGCGGAGATAATCCTCGGCCCATTATATCAAAATGAATTCCATCTAGGCCATGCGATACTCCCAACTAAGTGATAGCCTTCTTCACATTTTAGAAACGATTCCACCATTCTAGTAAATGTTATATGTGTGCCTTAAAACTAGAGGCGATAGGTGTAGAGGTAAGCAATGATCCATTGTGAAAAGAAAGATATGATTTCTTTCTCCCATTACTCACAGAGACCCCTTTCGTTGCCCACACTACTACTAATGGTGGTGGTCCCTTGAGTGGGGCGTTTTTGGGACTTCAATAGTGTAATACTCCTTTCAAAGTTTATAGTTGGGGTAGGAAAACCTTTACGGCCCCTACAAACATAGGCGAGTTTGTACTCACTCGCCCCTAGATTTGTATTGATTATTATAGATTATTACCAATACAATAATCCACTTGATTCTATCTCTCCATCCAAAGTCTCTCCCTCCTCGACCCATATATGGAGCGATTGTCGAATAGCAAGAGTGCAAGTCACTGTCGAGTACCCAGATGCATTCCATACCATTCTTTATGCATCATTAGTGCCTAATGTCGAACGATTTACTCTGCGTTACTATCCACACCTTTCCCTCCTTGATAGAGGGCCCCATATAGAGATAGGGGGCACTCATCCTCAACCTAGTAGTCAAATGAGTGCTCCCCTCGATGACCTCCTACTCCCCACCCTCAGCGTACTTACATATAGCTTTATTGTATAGATGTGGGGGGTCATGTATAAGTAGGGGACCTTGTCCTCCTTTACCAAAGCAAGTTGTATAGTTCAGGTCCTCTCATTAGAGTGACTCGACCTTGAGTCATCGTTGCTCAAAAGAAGTCACCACATCTTGAGTCATAGCTTCAAATCATAGTTTGGAGAATGAAGTTGCCCACGCCTTAGAATAGCACATTTTAGCCCCATCCCCAATCAATTGCAAATAGAAAATGATGTCCTTAACCCAACAGGAATCGATTAGGGTCTATGAATTGATGGAATTCAATCTCGGACTATCTATGAATAATGGGATGAAGAAATCTCAAGGATTTTTGTTTCACTGAAGAGCGGAAAGGAATGACTCCTCAAAATAAATCTTGAGTGGAGTCAATTATTTTTTGTTGTTCAAGCCCTAGCTATAGATCTGTACTTCTAAATTTCGAATAGACAAGTCCTTGATTATAAAATTCCCCGATTCATAGATAGTCCAGGATTCCAAGATCTATGACTAAGTGGGTTCAAACTCTTCCTTTCTTCATGAAACAAGGTGGTTTTCGAGACTTTAGGCCCCCTATATATCTATATGACATCGACCCCTATTTCCCTATATCTATTTTTTTGGGGATTGGGGCTATTATTGCTATATATAGACAGGTCGACCTCTCGTCATCTTCTGCCCATCTTTCCACTTGGAGAGACCAAAAATCTGATGCATGAACTATATATACCTAATTCACTTTGTCTCACAATGCCATCTACATCAATTAGACATGGGAAACCTGAAATTGGCAAGCAATAGTCATTTTTCTCATGCGATCCTCATTCTTGGACCACATGAATGATTCCCCGTTCTTAGCCCTCATGAATGGATCCCTGTTCTTAGTAAGAGAGAAGCTTTTTTTTGCCATGCCTATGCCATCAAGCGAAATGAGAAGCTGATCTCCACGATTATCTCACATGAGTGGTGGGCATGGTGAAGAGTTCCAATCTAAACAAGGAACGACAAAGAAGACAAGTTCAAAAGTATTTGGTTATCATGCTCAGCTGCAAAGTTGTTCATTTTGAGTTCGACAAAGAAGACAAGTTCAAAAGGGATTCTTGATGGAATGGACCGGAGCATAAATTTGTTTTGCATGAGGTGCATGAAATAGCGTAGATACACTGGTTGTGATCCCCATTCATTACGAACTCATAGTCAACTGCGGCCAAGTGTTCTTTCTCCCATCACACTGAACTGTCTAGCTCTAGAATAATGTTAGTTGTTAGTACTTGTCCCCGAGGAGGGAGAATGTTAGACAAAGGGTTGGTTTCTTAAATGTATGGTTAGTCATCCTTAGTAACTCATAGATCTATAGCAAACCTTATTTAATTTCAATTTAGGGTGGATTGAGGTTAGTTTGGTCTATAGTGACTCACTAAATCAACTGAACGACCACATAACATGGGCATAGAAATCTCAACACGAGGCTCCCTACCTCTATATCATTGTTCGATGAAGGCTATATTAAATAGAGTAGACATAGGTGTAGGCCATCGGGGGATTCCTCAAGTTCGTGGAGGACCTAAAGTCCCTTACAAGGCCATGAGTGCCCCCACCATATAAGATAGGGCGATAGGGGCCTTCCTTGGTCGAGGGAGCACCTCCCAACATGGGCACGAGTGTCAACTCTATAGCGGCCCTTCCACTCCTCGATAAGCCCCTCCCACTTAGACTTGACTCACCTTGGACCAACATCATCTATTATATTAGATTAGACTTATTCCCATCCCTATTGGATACTGACATCAATATTGGTATCACGGGGGTCGATTCAGGAGTGCCATCGGTTCGGTTCATCAATATAGAATTAATATTAATCTGGTTAGATAATTCCATTCCAAATTGTTTATTTATGTAACATGATTTGCTTTCAGTCCAATCAAGAGCCCACCTTATATAGATTGATGATAGATTCCTACCCAATATGTATCTCTAGTTAGGGGCCCCTATAGATATATAACTATTTATCGAACAAAAAAACTATAGATGACTATCTCTACTCCAACCCCAGTAGATCCATTTGCATTGATGCGCATGGATTGAGAAGCATCCGTACCATAAAATAGACCCACTATCTATCTATTTATCTATCTCTAGACTATACATTGACCATAACTAGATGGAAGTTTTCCTGTAGATGATGTTACATGTAGAATGGACACAACTCGACCTCTATTAGGATCAATCTCATCCAATTGATGATATTTGATGCCCCTTATTGGATTGGATATTGGGGGTCAATTCAAGAGTGTTATCGATTCATCTAATGATCCTATATTGACTATATCTGAAACATGACTTTCATCTCAGTCAAGGTTTAAATCCCTATATAGATAGATCCCTACCATCTTTAGTTTCAGCTCAAGGGAACTATAGATAGATTGGGTTTGAGGGGTTTATGTATGTGGTTGAGGTTTGGTTGTTGGCCTATCTCTACTCGATCATATCTACTTGCATAACATTGGTTTGAGCTTGTAGATCTATCTCATCGGCATCAATGCACATGGATCGTATGGATATGGATGGGCGCCCATAGAGAGTATAGTGGCCCGCACATAGTAGAGACCATCGCTCTGATACCACAATGCAGAGAACACACTTCCTAGATCCTAAAACAAAAACAAAACAAAAAAAAACTTGTTTTATTAATGTTTGTTTGTGAATATAACTCGAGTATAATTTCTCCTATTAGATATCCTTTGCCAACCGAGCAAGCATCTAACTATACGCGTTAGGCATCTAATATCATTTGCCAAACAGGCATCTAACCATATGGGTTAGAAATATAATATCTTTTGCCAAACGGACAAGCATCTAACTATACAGGTTAGGCATCTACACATGACTAGGTTATGCTCTGGCCAAAGACTTGACTCATCGAGATCAACCAAATCCTGAGTTGCTCACTGTTCACCGCTCATCTCTACTATACAAACACCGAGCTCGTCGTGACAGTAACATGTATAAAACATATAACAAAAAGTCGCATTCCACCTCGGAATATCAAACCGGGATTCTTCTGAGTATATCATAGATTGCTTATCTTTGCTTTGTTTATCTAAACTAGGGCCTTATTATAATGGTCTTGCCTTTTCATTTAGCTTTAATATTGTTTAACGCACAACCCCAAACCCCATCCTATTCACCTACATACTGGAAGCATTCTTCGTTTATCAGATTACCTACATCCCTGCTTCCGAATAGAATCAAAATGTAGTATGCATGTAGTTCTGTTTTCTATTCTAAGTTTCATGCGATATGTGCATCTGGGTATGCAACCCTTTCTAAGACCCAGTTCTCCAAACAGTTCCTCTGTGATTGCTACCCGAACAGGAGCGTAAAAGTAACAGTTTAAATGACTGAATACTTGTTCAACTAAACTAGCCCTAAATCTTAACAAGAAATAGAAATTAACATTTGCAAGCTATATCCCCTTTCCACTTTTATTTACATCAACAATGTTTTTTATCCTTGATTTAATCAACCTAATCCTTGCAATTGTTGTTGCTAAAATTTCGTTATCTGAGAGCCATATGATTTGTGGTCTTTTTATCATAATTGGTTTAACACTCTCAACCCTAATTTTTATTGCTCATTTTCGATGGTACCGAGTTTTGAGTAAGAAATGTACTTTTCTCAGTCTGTTTGATAAGTTCACAAGTCAGACTCGTCTAAAATAGTTGAAGTCATTTTCTTATCTTGATTAGTGTTGTTGACCAGGAGGGATTATCCCACCCCTTGGTCTTAATGACACGACATGATCCCTATTTCTCCCCGATGGTTTATAGGGATGATGCCCAGACATCGTTGTTGCAGCTGTGTTAGGCTATGGATGCAGTAGCTCAAACGCGATCATCAGAATACCAACAATCCATAATTTTCTTTATATTCTATTTGTTTTCCAAAGAGGATGTGTGTTTCAAAGAATTGGTGATTCAATGCTCAAAATTGCAGTGAAGATAATCCGCGGCCCATTATATCCAAATGAATTCCATCTAGGTCAAGCGATACTCCCAACTAAGTGATAGCCTCCACATTTTAGAAACGGTTCCACCATTCTAGCAAATGTTATATGTGTGCCTTAAAACTAGAGGCGATAGGTGTAGAGGTAAGCAATGATCCATTGTGAAAAGAAAGATATGATTTCTTTCTCCCATTACTCACAGAGACCCCTTTCGTTGCCCACGCTGCTACTAATGGTGGTGGTCCCTTGAGTGGGGGCGTTTTTGGGACTTCAATAGTGTAATACTCCTTTCAAAGTTTAATGTTGGGGTAGGAAAACCTTTACGGCCCCTACAAACATAGGCTTGGTTGTACGCACTCGCCCCTAGATTTGTATTGATGATTATAGATTATTACCAATACAATAATCCACTTGATTCTATCTCTCCATCCAAAGTCTCTCCCTCCTCGACCCATATATGGAGCAATTGTCGAATAGCAAGAGTGCAAGTCACTGTCGAGTACCCAGATGCATTCCATACCATTCTTTATGCATCATTAGTGCCTAATGTCAAATGACTTACTTTGCCTTACTATACACACCTTTCCCTCCTTGATAGAGGGCCCCATATAGAGATAGGGGGCACTCATCCTAAACCTAGTAGTCAAATGAGTGCTCCCCTCGATGACCTCCCACTCCACACCCTCAGCCTACTTACATATAGCTTTATTGTATAGATGTGGGCGGTCAAGTATAATTAGGGGACCTTATCCTCTTTTACAAAAGCAAGTTGTATAGTTCAGGGCCTCTCATTCGAGTGACTCGACCTTGAGTCATCCTTGCTCAAAAGAAGTCACCACATCTTGAGTCATAGCTTCAAATCATAGTTTGGAGAATGAGGTCGCTCATGCCTTAGAATAACACATTTTATCCCCATCCCCAATCAATTGCAAATAGAAAATGATGTCCTTAACCCAACAGGAATCGATTAGGGTCTATGAATTGATGGAATTCAATCTCAGACTATCTATGAATTATGGGATGAAGAAATCTCAGGGATTTTTGTTTCACTGAAGAGTGGAAAGGAATGACTCCTTCCCAGAATAAATCTTGAGTGGAGTCAATTATTTTTCATTGGTCAAGCCCTAGCTATAGATCTATACTTCTAAATTTCGAACAGACAGGTCCCTGATTATAAAATCCCCCGATTCATAGATAGTCTAGGATTCCAAGATCTATGACTAAGTGGGTTCAAACTCTTCCTTTCTTCATGAAACGGGGTGGTTTTCGAGACTTTAGGCCCCCTGTATATCTATATGACATCGACCCCTATTTCCCTATCTCTATTTTTTTGGGGGTGGGGGCTACTATTGCTATATATAGACAGGTCGACCTCTCGTCGTCTTCTGCCCATCTTTTCGCTTGGAGAGACCAAAAATCTGATGCACAAACTATATATACCTAATTCACTTTGTCTCACAATGCCATCTACATCAATTAGGCATGGGAACCCTGAAATTGGCAAGCAAAAGTCATTTTTCTCATGCGATCCTCATTCTTGGACCACATGAATGATTCCCCATTCTCAGCCCTCATGAATGGATCCCTGTTCTTAGCAAGAGAGGAGCTTTTTTTTGCCATGCCTATGCCATCGAGCGAAACGAGAAGCTGATCTCCACGATTATCTCACATGAGTGGTGGGCACGGTGAAGAGTTCCAATCTAGACAAGGAATGATTATAGCAGCACTGGTCTCTGTCACAATGCCCTAAAGTATTTGGGTATCATGCTCAGCTGCAAAGTTGTTCATTTCGAGTTCGACAAAGAAGACACATTCAAAAGGGATTCTTGATGGAATGGACCGGAGCATAAATTCATTTTGCATGAGGTGCATTAAATAGTGTAGATACACTGGTTGTGATCCCCATTCATTACGAACTCATAGTCAATTGCGGCCAAGTGTTCTTTGTCCCATCACACTGACTGTCTAGCTCTAGAATAATGTTAGTTGTTAGTACTTGTCCCCGAGGAGGGAGAATGTTAGACAATGGGTTGGTTTCTTAAATGTATGGTTACTAATCCATGGTAACTCATAGATCTATAGCAAACCTTATTCAATTTCAATTTAGGGTGGATTGAGGCAAGTTTGGTCGATAGTGACTCACTAAATCAACCGAACGACCACATAACATGGGCATAGAAATCTCAACACGAGGCTCCCTACCTCTATATCATTGTTCGATGAAGGCTATATTGAATAGAGTAGGCATAGGTGTAGGTCATCGAGGGATTCCCCAAGTTCGTGGAGGACCTAAAGTCCCTTACAAGGCCATGAGTGCCCCCACCATATAAGATAAGGAGATAGAGGCCTTCCTTGGTCGAGGGAGTACCTCCCAACATGGGCACGAGTGCCAACTCTATAGCGGCCCTTCCACTCCTCGATAAGCCCCTCCCACTTAGACTCGACTCAACTTGGACCGACATCATCTGATAGATTAGATTAGTCTTATTCCCATCCCTATTGGATATTGACATCAATATTGATATCACAGGGGGTAGATTGAGGAGTGCCATCGGTTCGGTTCATGTATGTGGTTGAGGTTTGGTTGTTGGCCTATCTCTACTCGATCATATCTACATGCATAACATTGGTTTGAGCTTGTAGATCTATCTCATCGGCATCAATGCACATGGATCGTATGGATATGGATGGGCGCCCATAGAGAGTATAGTGGCCCGCACAAAGTAGATACCATCACTCTGATACCACAATGCATAGAACACACTTCCTCGATCCTAAAACACACCAAAAAAAAAAAACTTTTTTTATTAATGTTTGTCTATGAATATAACTCGAGTATAATTTCTCCTATTGGATATCCTTTACCAACCAAGCAAGCATCTAACCATACGAGTTAAGCATCTAATATCCTTTGCCAAACATGCAAACATCTAACCATATGGGTTAGACATCTAATATTCTTTGCCAAACAGACAAGCATCTAACTATACGGGTTAGGCATCTACACATGACTAAGTTATGCTCTGGCCAAAGACTTGACTCATCGGGATCAACCAAATCCTAAGTTTTTCACTGTTCACTGCTCATCTCTACTATAGAAGCACCGCGTTGATCGTGATAGTAACATGTATAAAACATATAACAAAAAATCACATTTTACCTCAGAATATCCAACCGGGATCCTTCCGAGTATGTCACAAATCGCTTATCTTTGCTTTGTTTATCTAAACTAGGGCTTTATTATAATGGTCTTAACTTTTCATTTAACTTTAATCTTGGTTAGCGCACAACCCCAAACCCCATTATATTCACCTACGTACTGGAAGCATCATTCGCTTCTCAAATTGCCTACATCCCTGCTTCCGAACAGGATCAAGATGTGGTATGCATGTAGTTCTATTTTCTATTATAAGTTTCATGTGATATGTGAATCTGGGTATGCAGCCCTTTCTAAGACCCAGTTCCCCAAACAGTTCCTTTGTGATTGCTACCCGAATAGGAGTGTAAAAGTATCAATTTATGTGACTGAATACTTGTTCAACTAAACTAGCCCTAAATCTTAACAAAAAATAGAAATTAACATTTGCAATCTACATCCCCTTCCCACTTTTATTTACATCAACAATGTTCTTTATCCTTGATTTAATCAACCTAATCTTTGCAATTATTGTTGCTAAAGTTTCATTATCTGAGAGCCATATGATTGGTGGGTTTTTTATAACTGGTTTAACACTCTCAACCCTGATTTTTATTGCTCAATTTTGATGGTACCGAATTTTGAGTAAGAAATGTATTCTCTATTCTGTTTCATAAGTTCACAAGTCAGAATCGTTTAAAGTAGTCGAAATCATTTTCTCATCTTGATTAGTGTTGTTGACCAAGAGGGATTATCCCACCCCTTGGTCTTAATGACACGACATGGTCCTTATTTCTCCCCAACGGTTTATAGGGACGATGCCCAGACGTCGTTGTTGCAGCTGTTTTAGGCTATGGATGCAGTAGCTCAAGCGCGACGGCATTACCTGTAAACGTGACCCAGAGGCACCGCTTAATACCGAACGCTGCGTAGTTTTGTTTAACCTTAAATTCTTGGTCTAAGTTGAAATTTAAAAGTGAAGAATACTTGAAATAAATCAATGCATTATATTTCAAAAGCAAATTCTTGAGTAGGAAAGTAGAAACATAATCTCCTAGTTTAGTCATCATGTCGATTTTTAACCATAATTATATCATTAGTCTATTTAGATAAACTTTTCTAAAAACAATAACTTATACACAAGGAGTTTATTGAACTTGAATTTAAATAAATCCTTTATACGTTTGAAAGGAGGATTCTGAAATTTGAGGGTTCAACCCTAGAATGAAGGATATTTATTTTCATACAAATCTTAATAATAATCAAATTCATCATCAAAGCTCAACAACAATCAAAGTAAAGGTTCGCTCGGATTATTATTTTATGATAACTTAGATTGTTTTATGATAATTTCATGTATCTAAATCACTATTCTCACAATCTAGGTTTATGCATATATCTTTACAAACTAAATCAAATGTATTTCATAAATTTATAAGTATATAGAAAACAAAACTCATTTATTTAATGTTATATTCTTCTTTTTCACCAAACCGGGTATAGAGATCATGTTAATGTTTGTAAATAGGTACATACTGTAAAGTTGTATATATCAACTAGTATTAGATTAACTCATATTGTTATATGTTATGTCCTTTGAATTTCTGATTACTTTATTACATTATTGTTTGCTATAAGAATCATTTACTTTCCCTAACAAGCAGCGGTATCATTTTGTTTCTAGTGACACTAAAATCATCAGCGATATCATTTTGTTTCTAGTGACAATATCATTCTATTTTAGTCTTCTAAAAATAATTACATTATATTTTCCTTACGATTTAAATAGAATATTATATTCATCTTACAATTTAAATAATACGAATTATTTACCTTCTAATTTAAATTTTAAAAAAATAGTTATTTTACAATTTTAAATAAAATAATATATCTTACCATTTAGGTAAATTATATTATTTACTTCCAATTTAAATAAAATAAAATATTTATTTTACAATTTAAATAAAACAAAAAAATTATTTACCTTACAATTTTAAATAATCTAAATTACTTACCTTATGCCGTTGAAAATCCTTGACTGAAATGGAATATGGATCCGCTTGAATTGAAATAGCTAAGAAAATGGTGGCGGTGTTGATCTTGGCTAAGTTCAAGAAGAGAACAGATCAGAACTTGATATGGCAACAACGTTAATGGCATCGATTCTAATCCTTATGCCAGTGATTCACTGCCCTCCTTTCTCATTTGCGTCGGTCTCTCTCCTCTCCCCTTGCGTTGATCTCCCTCCTCCTTTATTGTCGTCGACCCCCTTCTCTTCTCCGACTTCCTATGTTGTCGTCAACCCCTTCTCTTTTCTACCGTTGACACCCTCCTCTCTCTACCTTTTTAATTCTACCAACCGCCGCACCTTCCTCCTCTTCTCTCTCCTACATTTATAATGCTCTTCCTCCCAAAAATCCTCCTTACTACACTGCTTTAAAATGGCTTAAACTAATTCTTAGGTGGCAGTTAACTTGGCAGAAAACCCTCAGTTTGCATAGCCAAGCATGAGTTGAGTGGGCGACGGTGGAGTGGATTAATTCAAACGGAAAGGTTAGTTAAAACTAAGAGTTTATTGTTGTTCCCTCCATGTGACGTGGTGGAAGGTTTAGTTAATAAGTGTTGTCAGATTTGCATGCATGGATAAATACGAAGTGGGATTTAGTTTAAATTGGTTTTATTTTAATATTTGTAGGTTTTAAATTAAATGTAATTAATTAATAACCTAAAATTACTTATACCCCTTGTGTATAAAATTTCAAGAAGTTTGGACTTACCAATCTCAATAAAATCACAAAACTTAGACCTACCCATTGTCAAGAAGGTCTAGTTAAAGACTGCTGACCTGTATTTTGGCTATGACTCCCTTGATATCCAACCCATCGAGCTCCAACCAGATTCATTGGATACCTAACTCCAGGGCGCACCTACATACAAAATCTTATAATTAGTCATCAGTTAACTTTTGAGATATAGCCATTTTTCCAAGCGTGACCTAGATCTGGTTTTGCATAGGCCGAGAGCAATATAAATTCACTTATTTTCTTTTTAGGGGTTTTAAAGACCTCTTTTCAACTGTACTAGGTTCTTAACACCTTCTACCAACTTCTTGGATCCTATTCCAACCACCATGCATTTGAAAATACATTAAACAAGATTCTTTTCAATCAATTGTGCATAGAAGATGACTGTGTTCTGATCTAGAAACCCGAAAGGAATTATTTAACTTTAAATGATCAAAACTCTTGATCCAAGACTGAAAACAGTTCAAATGAATCTTATACTACTATGTCTTACCTCTCATAACATTATTCAAACCCCATACAATCTAGACACGTCCTTTTTTTGCTTTGTCTTTGTTCTAAAATGATACAAAACTCTGCATTTTCTACACACAGTCCTCTATATTCGAATTTCCAAGCAATGAATTGCACACCCAAGCTTCTAAACAAGTAAGTGAGCCTGTATAGGATATTAGAACACTTTTTTAATCCAAAATCAATCCATTGTATTGATCAAATACTTCAAAATATGATACAGATCTATTGCAGACCTCCTACAGGTCTGCAGCCTCACCAATCAACTTTTTGTAAAATCTCCTCTCTCCCTCCTTTTCTTCGTGTAGATAGCTTTACTAAGCTCCTCCTTCATAGGTTTATAGCTTATATCCACATACAACTTTAGTGTGGTCTTAAAATAAGACCAAGATTCTTTCCAAAACCTTCGGACTTGTCAACAACATGTTTTATTTGTCCCTTATCTACGTTGGCCACCTTCTAGAGGAATCATAAGGTGGATTTGCATTGTTAGTAAGTTAAAAGACTTTTACAATATAATAATAGATCTTTAAGCCCATGACACGGAGGTTCATGCCCTTTACAAAGCCTACTCTCATATCACAAAGGAAAAAAGATCAAAGCTTGACTTTAAGTCTACAAACTGCATCTTCATTGGGTATAGGGGTGGGCATCAAAGGGTGCACGTTGGGGAATCCCAAGACCAAAAAGAGGTTATATAGCCAAAATTTAGTCTTTAGGGAGATGCACAAGTGATGCCAATGCTAAACACCACTAGCTCAATTGTATGCTATGACCCATTATCCACTTAAACACACCTTATTGTCATAGGCTGATTTGTAAGATCTTCTTATATGTTTTATCTTTAACCTTGTATATGACCTCTACTAGGTCTTTATCAATAGGTCTAACTCAACACCTTTTGTCTTATGCCAATTTTGATCTTATTAAGTATGTTCTCATTATCTGTATTATATAGATCTACAACTTCCCCTTTTAAAGGTCTGTTATCCTAGCAAGCTGAGTCTTTATCCTAACACAACCATTAAATAGGCTTCGTGGGGTTCCTAAAACCCATTCTTTGTTACTCACCCAAACACATAGATCTTGATCTTGATCAAACACTTATTGCTTTCAAAAAGTAATCAAACAACCTTCTTACTTGGCACACATAGTCTATCTTCATCTAACATGTGATTGTGCAATTGAACTAAGGATTTAAGACCATTCAAGTATCTCCTATTCTTGTCAATCATTATATAATTGAAGATAATCCCATATACCTACTAATGATCTTAAAACCTCAAGAAAGCAAACCCAAGCAATTTGTCTTAACTCTGCAGTTAAGTCTTACCACTCGGCCTGTCTGACTCAGTCATAACTTTATATATAATCAATTTTAGACCTTCAAACCACTTGGATCATGTTAGAATTACTTATAGCCCTTGTGTATAAAATTTCAAGAAGTTTGGACTTACCAATCTCAAGAAAATCCCAAAACTTAGACCCACACCTTGTCAAGAAAGTCTAGTTAAAGATTGCTGACCTGTATTTTGGCTATAACTCCCTTAATATCCAACCCATCGAGCTCCAACCTGATTCACTGGATTCCTGACTCCAGGGCGCACCTACATACAAAATCTTATAATTATTTATAGGTTAACTTTTGAGATATAACCATTTTTCCAAGCGTGCCCTAGTTCTGGTTTTGCACAGGCCGAGAGCAATATAAATTCACTTATTTTCTTTTTAGGAGTGTGCAAGACCTCTTTTCAACTGTACTAGGTTCTTAACACCTTCTACCAACTTCTTAGATCCTATGCCAACCATCATGCATTTGAAAATACATTAAACAAGATTCTTTTTCAGTCAATTGTGCATAGAAGATGACTGTGTTCTGATCTAGAAACCCGAGAGGAATTATTTAACTTTAAATGATCAAAACTCTTGATCCAAGACTGAAAACAGTTCAAACGAATCTTATACTACTATGTCTTACCTCTCATAACAATATTCAAACCCCATACAATCTAGACACGTCCTTTTTTTGCTTTGTCTTAGTTCTAAAACGATACAAAACTCTGCATTTTCTACACACAGTCCTCTATATTCGAATTTCCAAGCAATGAATTGCACACCCAAGCTTCTAAACAAGTGAGCCTGTATAGGATATTAGAACATGTTTTCAATCCAGAATCAATCCATTTTATTGATCAAATACTTCAGAATATGATACAGATCTATTGCAGACCTTCTCCTACAGGTCTGCAACCTCACCAGTCAACTTCTTGTAAAATATCCTCTCTCCCTCCAATTCTTCGTGTAGATAGCTTTATTAAGATCCTCCTTCATAGGTTTATAGCTTATATCCACGTACAACTTTAGGGTGGTCTTAAAATAAGACCAAGATTCTTTCCAAAACCTTCGGACTTGTCAACAACATGTTTAATTTGTCCCTTATCTACGTTGGCCACCTTCTAGAGGAATCATAAGGTGGATTTACATTGGTAGGAAGTTAAAATAGTTTTACAATATGTTAATAGACCTTTAAGTCCATGACAAGAAGGGTCATACCCTTTACAAATGGTCACAACCCTCACAAAGCCCTTTACAACAATTCAAATATTCAAATTTAACTTTTTGGAGGGAAACTCTTAATAAGACTCCTAGAGACCTAGTATGAGCAATTGAAGCTCAGTACTGACTTCCCAGACTCTTGAGACACTCCTAAAACCTCTTAAACTCATAAGTAAAATTTATGATATTTACATAACTCAAATGGATCATGTCCTACATTAACAAGGTTCATACGCACAAAGAAACAAGGAAACATCCAAAGGATGAAACAGAAAAGGTGCAGGTTGAGACAAGTGTCAAAGAGCCTATATCTGAATATGATCGACAGGTGAAGCGTCTCAAGATGATGAAGAAGAGGAGCCTACAACTCCAACTTTGAGGAGATCAGAATGGGTGCACAAAATGCCTAAAAGGTATAGTCCACCAGACTTTCGTTGGGCATATTGCTATTTGTAACTGAAAACAATGAACCCAAGATGGTGAAGAAAGTTGTGGGTTGCGCAGATGGAAAGTCTTCTAAGAAGGCTATGAAGGAGGAGATGGAGGCAGAGATATAGTCTTGGAAGAAGGTTATGGAGCAAATGGAATCTCTAGACAAGAATGAGATGTGGGATTTGGTAATGCTACCTTCTGGACCAAAACTTGTAGGCTACAAAAGGGTTTTCAAAAGAAAGCAGAATGCACAAGGGAAGATGGAAAGATATAAGGCTCATTTGGTGGCAAAAGGATTCTATCAGGGTCAAGGAATTGACTTTGGAGACATTTTCTCTTGTTGCATATTTGACTTCAATTAGGGTTCTTTTAGATATTGCTGTTGCATTCAAACTAGAGATAGAACAAATGGATACGAAGACAACATTACTGCATTGAGAGCTTGAATAAGAAATCTACATGTTACAGCCTAACAGCTTCAAGATGAAGGGGAAAGAGAACTCAGTCGATAGACTGAAGAAATCCTTATATGGCTTGAAGTAATTACTCAAAATGTGGAATCAAAGTTCAACATCTATGTGGTTGGACTTCGGCTTGTGCACAACAATGCTTATCCATGTGTCTAATACAAGGATGAGGGTGATCATTTTGTCATCATAGTCCTTTATATGGATGACATGCTACTGATTTGAAATGACATGGGCATGATAAAGCAGGTGAAGCCTCAATTATCTGCATTGTTCAACATGAAATATCCAAGTGCTATGAGATTTATCTTGGGAATGGAAATAAAACAGGATCGTGCAAACAGATCTCACTAGACCATAGGAGTTAAATTGAGACAGTATTGGAAAGGTTCAGGATGTAGGACAACAAACCATTATGCACCCCTTTCCTAATTGGTCAAAAGATATCAACTGCACAATGTCCAGAGATTCATGAGGAATTAGAGGACATGTCTCAAGTCCTATATGCGAGTCTGGTGAGAACCCTAATGTACGCAATGGTCTTTATGAGACCTAACATTGCACAAGCAATGCGAGTAGTCAACAAATTTATGTCCAACCGGGCAAGGATCATTGGGTAGTGGTGAAGAGGATCTTCAGATATCTACGAGGAACATTTGATCATGCTATCTGCTATTAGGGTACCTCTGATGAGAAGCAGGACCTTGAGTCTACCGAGATTTGTGGATTCTGATT
Organism: Torreya grandis; assembly: GCA_037957365.1. Taxonomy (NCBI): domain Eukaryota; kingdom Viridiplantae; phylum Streptophyta; class Pinopsida; order Cupressales; family Taxaceae; genus Torreya; species Torreya grandis. The sequence continues at coordinate 5,843,090 of JARHVA010000293.1, forward strand.
AGGCTGGAGATCTTGATTGTTGTAGGTCTCCTACTGCTTATGTCTTCAACTTGTTTGGTGGAGCAGTAAGTTGGATGACCAAATGGTAGGCTAGTGTGGCCATGTCTACAACTGAAACTAAATAAATCGCAGCTACTCATGCCAGCAAGGAAGTGGTGTGGCTTCAAAGGTTGTGTTATACTATTGGGTTCAAGTAGGAAGCAATAAAAATAACCCTAAGTATCATTCTTGGACAAAGCAAATTGACATGTGATATCATTTTGTGAGGGAAATGGTAGAGAAAAACATATCTCTGTAGAAGGTGGACAAAAGAAAATGTTACAGATTCATTGACTAAGGCAATAAGTATTGAGAAGTCTTTTTTGGTGCAAAAAGGAGATGGGTTTGGCTACCCAAAATTGTTGAAGGATGAGGACGTGCTCCCTTATGTTAAGTGTTCACCAAGTGGGAGACTATATAGGAAAATGGTTCAAATTTGCATGCATTTACACAATAGTGCTCAAGTTAGTTGTTGCACTAGGTGTTTTGTGCAAGTACTTGGTTGTGCAAGTTGATTGTTGCATGAATATTGCCTTTGGCAGTTGCACAAGGTTGTCAACGTGTGAGAATGTTGGTAGGGTTGTGCAAGATATTTTGTTTAGTTTCAAGTGCACTCTAGGAGATTGTGAAGCGATGCTCAACGGTTGAGTTGTAATAAGGTGTTACAGGGATCTGTGCAACATAAAAAGTAATGATAAGTTATCGGAAGGTGTTCAAAACACTTGTCTAACTACATCTGTCAGACTGAAGAAGTGTTGGGCAATGTCTTGGTGGCACTGTGACACAAACCTTTTAAGGAGAGTGACATGTTGTTCATTTGGCGCAACAATTGGTGCATGTAGATTCTTATGCAATGCAGATGTTGCAAGTGAAGTGTCTATTATAAAACATTGTTCTTCTAAGGAGGAAAGAGATTAATGTTACATAGGATATGTGTAACAAAGGTTGTTGAATATTGAATACACACAATCAAATGTTTGCATTGTAATATACAATAACGGTGTTGTATGAAGGTTACTGAACCTTGAGACTTGATTGTAGGCATCATAAGACTTTTAATTTGTGTTATAATTCAATAAGCTCATTGTGCTAAAATTTTTAGCTGAAATAATTTTCCTAGGTGAAATTCTTTGTATGTGTGTGCTTGTCATAATCTTTGTCTATGATAGATTCGCATTAGTAAAACTCTCCTCTATGTTTGTTTATTGTGGCAAAGTCTATTTTCCAACAATCATTGGTTGATCAAAGAAACCATCTTCTAAAGTTAAATCTAGCTAAAAGGAATAAGATATTAAAGTAGAAAAGGATGTTAATTTATTGTTTAAGCCCATCTCGCTAATGTAAATAAATATGTTAGATCAGTTTTAGCATTAGATTTTATTTTTAGTTAGCTTGTTTAAATTTTTGTGTCTTTGGAAGGCTTTGGTAACCTGTACACTAGTTTTCATTAGGAAGGCCTAAAACGAGAGGGTTTTAGTAAACCCCTCACTGTGTTTGTGTCAAAACACTAGACGACAGAGTTCATCTAGAGTTTTGCCCAAATAATCTTGACCAATGACGTTGACAAATAGGAAATGCATAAAAAAAGGATTATCATGGCTCAAGCTAACCCACATTCAAAGCACAAAGCAAGCTGTAAAGGTGAGATTAAATGGGGAGAGAAGAATTATTTCATGTTCTAATGACTGCCTTATATGACTCAAGTAGTCAAAAGGACTCAAGTTACCCATTAATGAAAATTCAAGTTTGCCACAAATGAGAAAATATATTGCTTGATTGAGAATGTTAGCAATTACTCAAGCAAAAAGATTCATAACTACTAGGAAGTTCATGCTACTAGTATTAAAAAAAAAAGGAGGAAAGCAACACGAAGAAGAAACAAAACTCGATAATGGGGTTGGGCAAGTGATATGTTAGAAAGTTTGGGTGGGTTGGTGTTCCCCTTCAAGTGGATTCATCAAACTTAACTTCTATTGGGCAACTAAAGGGAAATTAGGCCCAATCGGGGGAGGGTGCAATTTTTGTGACAATAGGAGACAACCAATTTTGATGTTTTCCCTAGATATTGGGAAGGACATGAATAATCATGTAGAAGGATTGGCTAATGACTAAAGGAATTCAAAACCCTATCATTCGTGGATGGAAAAAACGAGTGGTGGAAAGTGATTCTCAAATTTTGATGAATGCAATGAAAGATGATAATGTTTCATCTTGGAGACTGAAAGATTTGATTGATGAAGTTAAATGTCTAGAAAAACAACTAGAGGAAGTCATTTTCCAGCACATTAAGTGAAAAGGAAATTAGGTAGTTAACAAAAAGCCTAACAAAGAGGTAAATTTGATGGCTTCGCCTGAACCTAAGTATCAATTTTTGAAAACAATTTTCCGTAGGATATTAGGAAACATTTGGTTAAGGATGCAGAAGGATTCTTCTCCAAGACTCCTTCATGTCTACCCAAGAGCCATCCTTAAAAATATGAACAAATTAAAAAAGGGGGAAATCATATAATTGAAAAAAGATAGGGGAAATGCTGGAATAATCAAAATCATTCATAAGCAGGCTGCACAAGTGAAATCTTTGGAGTCATCATTGGGAAGCAGGGCTTTCATTTCTCCACACACCACCTCTCAAACTGATGTGTTAAGGTTTAACATGCAATTAATCCTCCCTCTTCTCTAAGTCTTAATTGCAAGCCTCTCTCAAAACCTACAATTCATCCTTTGAACAGAATCATTGCAGACAATGAAGAAGAAAGCTCATGAAAGGGTGGTGGTGTACAAATTGAAGGAAAAGAACATGGGAAGAAAATGGAAAAAAACAATCAAGGTATCCTTTTTGGAATTTATGAACAGGAAAACTCGATGCCTGCATATGCACTTTTAGATGAAGCATTTATTGAAGGCCACGAAGGAGCTGGACAATGTTGTTATCGATGACTATAGCCAACACATGAAACATCTCTTCTTCAACTCAAGGCTATCGATAGGGAAGAGAAATGTTCTTGATATAACACAAGCTCTCGAAGTTGCTAACATGTTGTCTAATGCGGTTGGGACATACTCCACGATGATCGCAATGCAATAGAAAAAACCCATTTGTGACTACATAGGAATGTAGCCACCACTAGCATCATATCATGGATGGGATCGGGACACTCGTGCAGAGGCAAAAGGAAATTGTTAATAATATGAACTCCAAGTTCTCCAAGGAAACTACCGTTGAAATACCTTGTTGTTGTTCTCAATCATCAAGTGATGACGAGATGGAGGTAATGGTTTTAGGATAAATTTGAAGTTTTGCAAATTTGCTCTTTTGGGTATGAAGTGTATAAACTAAAGGAAAAATATGTCCCCTACCCCTTTTTGGTTGTCGAAGACTGGAAATTTAAAATACACACACACATACATATATATTACTATTTCCGTATGATGATTGGATGATTGGTTTGAATTGGGCGATGAAGTAATTTATGGAATGAGGACTTACTATGCACCACTACACAACATTTCCAACCTTTCATTTACACTCTCAATGATACTTTATTGTCTCGTGCGCATTTCTTTGAGCATGAAAATGATTAGAGATTATTTGGCATATGTGGTTCTTCAATAAAGATGTTTTGTGAAATAGGTATTCATACTTTAATGAGATGAAGAAAACCTCTTACTGACTGAGCACTCCTTCACACACTATGTTTTTTTTTTTTTTGGCAAAATTGTAAATGGGGAATCCTTTTGAACCTTTTACACATTTCTCTAAGAATGGTTAAACCTAGGTATTGATGCTCTACATTATTTTTTGCATCTTGTGAAAATATACTTAGGTAATATGGAAGCTCTCTCAGTATAAAAAAATAGCCTATGTACCATGTATTTCAATTCAATCTTTGGCCTCATAGTGTGAAGGGTTTGTAAAAAAAATGGCCTATGTGATGATTGATTCAATTGAAAACTACATGCACCAAAGACAAACTTGCATTTAGATTAATTTCCAATGTTTATCATATCTGAGCTTCTTGTGGGATTGCTCCTTGCATGGCATGACAATTCTTTGACAGTAGTTTACAAACAAGCCAACTTTTGTATGCAAACCTTCACTGGAGGTGTAAACTTCTCCTAGTGCATGCAGCTCCAAGTTTTGATAATCCTATTTGATTTAAATTTTTGGCAATGTGGTTTCTCCTCAGCATAAAGGTTATTGCTCAATAGTATCTCTTTTCTTTTAACAATTTTTATTTAGTCCTCCTATAGTGTGCTTCAATGCTCCCTCGACAATCCCTTCAAGCACCTAAAGGCATATGAGGGATAAGATGATTGACTTGAATGAGGGGGAGTGAAAATAAAAATACTAACTATCCACCCCATCATAGGCTTGTCCTGTAATTTTTTTTCAATAAGCTCTCCTTGGCTTAGACGACTGTTATTTCTTGTTTAGAACTAAGTTTGAGTGGAAAGCTTGCTGCAAATACAGTGTCTAGTTGACAAGATGAAATCATATTGATATCTCATGCATTGTTGGTTAGGTTATTTGCTTAGAAGACCTTTGTCTAATTCCGTTATGTCAGGCAATGGTAGATTTTCCTATTAAAATTGACTCAGTGTGATAACAATGGCTTGATCCCCTTGACATATCTTCCAAATTTTGTTCTATTTTTGGCAAGGAGTGAGGATCAATCGAGTGGGTGATTATTACTCTTGGATATGAATTGGAAGGTTATACTTACTCATGATCCTTTTGTTCTTGGTTTTCCGGAGTGTTGATGCGATGCTAATAGACATCTCAATTCGGCCGAGGATGCTGGTCAAAATTTTTTTGCTCTCTTGGCACTAAGGTGTTCATCTCTTCTAAACTTTGGTTAATCTACATGATAATATGATTCTTCACTTGTGAAATTGTTGAGCTTTTGTTAACTATTTCAGGCACTTTGATGCCATTTTTGCTAGGCTAGAGCCCTCACTCTAAATAAATTAAGCAAAAAAACACAAACAAAATATTCAAGCACATCTTGTTAAAGGAATTAAACAAGTGTATAAGTTGTTGCAGAATTATGATACAATTTCCCTATAACCAAAAGGAATGCCTCCACAACCAAATGAAATGTAATAGCTAGAGGTTCTAAACCCATAATTGAGGCAATAACCAAAGGAAATTGTAGTGGTTGGAGTTTGTGGAATTCTCGGTGCAAACAAATATGAAAATTGGAAAATATATAAATAAACATATCCTCTTTTTTTATATATAAAGAGGATATACACATAAAAAAACATGGGACATGTGATTTGGTAGTAGCTATTTTATTTTCCAGTAGCAAATGGTAGATATTTTCCAAATTCCTTTTATTCTGGAGTAACAAATCGTTTCCCCTTAGAGCAGTAGGTTTTCCTTTGACTTTTACATTTTCCCCTTTCACTATTTCAACATTTGGATAAGTGTGTTTTAGAAGATATATATTATTTATTTTTTTCATTTTGTGTTGATTTCGCAGAGTTACTTTTATTTTGGTTAGATAAGTTTAAATAGGCTTTTATTATTTAATCTATGTGCCCCTTTAACAATCTAGAATTGCTAGCACATTACCAAAAAGGCATTGGAAATAGTGTAGCCACTTGAAAAGCATATTCAGACATGTATCGGCAATTCTAGCCATTTTAGAGCTTTTCAGTTTATGTTTCCATTTCAGAAACATTAAAAAGTGGAAGTAAAAACCCTTATAGGGCATTCTTGCAAGTTAGGTCTTAGTGCATTTCAAACCCCATAACCTCATATGAATACAAAGGCATTTGGGTTAAAAGAAGTAACATACATTTTTTTTAAATTGTTTTATACCACAGCAAACCATTGCAAAATGGAATGAAAATAAAAATGAAGATAAAAGAAAAACAAGTTTATTAGGTGATACATGAATATTAGTTTTTCTCTTTAAGAGAAATTAGAGTTTAAATTCTGAAAAGGAACTATGTATTGGTGTAGCATGTGAATAAATGAAATCACTCTTACAAGGCCATTTTCTGCCTTCTATGTATTTTTCCTATAGAATAATTTGTAATGCATCTTACTTTTTCGAGCAATTAGTAACACAAAAGGTAAACAAATCAATCGTGCAGGTTTGGTACTGCACCTTCATCAGTATTTAATTAACCTATCAAGCACAACATATTTAAATAATCAAATAAATGACACAATGCATAAATAAATCAATTGTGTCGATTTGAATACATGAAAATATTAAAATATTTAAAATCTGAACTATATAACATTGAGGATTTATGGCTTCCCTACTGAATATCACATGAAAATTAAAAAAATCCACCTAAATGACCAACATTACAAGAGAGGAAAGATAATAAGTTAAACTATTGTCAAGACTTTAAATAAACCTAGAGCAGAGCAAAAAAGAGTTCCAGATTTTCTCTCCTAATGCTTCTCCGTACAATGCCTAGTTGTATAACATAGGATAGGTCACTCTAATTACGCTCTAATTATCTTTTTTCAAATGTAACATTATACGAATAGAAATTCAGTCCCAATCTTCCACTTATGTTTTGTAAGGTAAAATAATATTTCATTTCTATTAATCATAGAAAACAAAACTTCTAAAAAAAAGAAAAAAAAAAAAACCCAATAGAGCGTTGAAGATTATAGTATACACACACTTTCCACTGCTAATATAAAAAGAATTAAAAAGGTGCAATATGGTAACAAAAAATCTGACCTGAGGTCCTGAAAGGCACCCATCGAAGTAGTCAGTGTTCATTGTCTTCCAATTCATCACCACCGATAAATACAAGTACTAATTGGACTTCACAATTTTGTCCCCAAACAGATTTGCAGACTCTGTAAAGCAGTAGCTGCTTCGAACTAAATTGGCTTCTTATAAAAAGCACCGAAAGAACACCATCCACTCCCTCTTTTGCAAGGTCAATATAATTGCAATTTCTTTCCCAACAAATTCTGGAGGGACCGATGAATAAAAAATCCTGTAATGAAAATACAAGTTAATTTGAGTTGTCTATGTTATCAAATTGTACTGATAATGATTTCCTCCCATTATTACAAAAATTATTTTGACCAATTTCTTAATCTCTACAATTTTTACCGAATTTCTAAAATTTACTCTAAATTTCAGTCATTCCCAGATTGACATTTAGGGTTCCAAATAACAGAGTGAGTACAAAATCGGTGAGATAATTTGCTGCAAAAATTAAAAATAACTTGCCTAGGTGTAAAATTGCACCACATCTACAATTATCAAGCCCCTCCTGTGTTTCTACAATTAATTCATGAATACAACACACATATCAATTCTGTGTTCCCCCAGACAAACTCCGGACCACTGAGTTCAACCCCTGCATATAAATTTGCATCCCTCCTTCAATTTCATTATCCATTTCAATTTCAAAAAAAACATAAAATTGCATATTACAAGCATAGCTATATACATCAACTGCAATTCAAAATACACAGGACTGTCTTCCAAACAAGACATTCAACAGAATACCCTTTGATTATTCCCAGAATCAAGATTTTTTTCACATTAAGTGTAGTTGCTTTACACAATTTTTTGAGTGATTGTTTTCAATGGCAGAATCTGTAAAGAAACTTACAGTCGGTATTAATCCTAGCATGGATCCATGATATGTTTCTAAATTGAAATTCAGTGCATGAATAATAAATACATATCAGTTCTTAGTTTTGCCCACACAAACACCCAAGCATAGAATTCTATCTCCACCTAAGTTACCAGTTCATTTTGGGTTCAGGTTTGGGTTCAAAAAAACAGGTTCACCACTACGGTGGTTTTTTTTTTCTTGCGCTCATCCGTAAATAAAATATAAAAAATTAAAAAATATAGAAATTCTAGCCTAATACATAGGAAATTAGTGACATTGTCATTAACCACATAGTATGCATATTGATATTAAAAACAAAATATGAAAGTAATCACAAAATACTAACCGAATGCCAAATGTCATCATAATCATTAAACATAAATATCAATAATTATCCTGTGATTAATTATATCAAACTTAAAAAGTATTAAGATTTGTTGTCAAGTCTATAAAATTTATAAACTTTAAAAAACTATGCCATCTTAAATGTTTTACCACGGGAGGCAATGCAAACCCTGAAACTTGGTGCCCACTCCACACACACCTCACACCTGCAAAGCACACCTCGTGCAGATTTACAACGAAGTGTGCCGTGGTCTATGTATGATTTGCTATGAACTCAACTTACTTAAAGAGAACCTTGAGACTTCCTCGCTTCCAAGATGCGTGTCTCCAGCAGATTATTGTATTTTGTTTTAGTGCACTCTCCTTCATAGATCTGGATAAGTACACCACTTTCTATGCAGGATACCCACGCCACTTTCAATGCAGGAGCAGAGGTAAGGAACATTCATGGCTGCACTCATAAACCGGCACTCAGCCTCACGTCCCTTATGCTCCCGTCATTGACCTTTTTTTACTGTTTTAGCCTGCAAATTCTGCCCGGATTTGCCCAGGGTTCATCCTGGGGCACCCGCATTTGCTCAGGTTATTCTGGCAGAACCCCCCTAGCGAACCAGGGTGCCCCAGGACGAACCCTGGGCGTTGGGGAGGGCATTTGCTGTTTTGAGTTAACCTCTTGAAAATTTTACTCGAATCTATTAGGCCCTGCTGTTTTGAAAACTATCATCTGAAAAGAATTCTGTGAGGGGGGATAAACTTGTGACATGTATCATGCTACATCATAAATTTCTAAGTCACTTTGTTTTTGTAAAAGAACATTACTCAAGGGCAGAATCTGTGATTAAACTTACAATCAGTACTAGTCCTAGCCTTGACCCCTTCTATGTTTAGAAACTCAATTCACAACTAATATGCTTATACCAGTTCTTTGTTTTCCCCATTCAAACACCCAACCCCTGAATTCAACCCACCATGTAAATTTGCATCCCTCCTTCAGTTTCCATTTGGATAAAACACTCACATAAATTTACATTTTATATATATTACAAGTGTTGCATAATCCGCACAGACTGTGTCGTAAACGAGGGCTTTCAACAAAAATCTCCGCAATCAAACAAATTTTCAGACAGTGTGTAATTGTTTTATACACATAATCAGACAATGTTTCAGGAAAAAAATATAATTCTCATACACGCAACAAAAGACCCAACACCAAAAAATCATAAATCATAAATCATAAAATTAAAAAAAAAAAAAACACATCGAAAACCCATTCACCGAGATTGAAATCTTATATATATATATATATATATTCCTGCATTTTTTCCCCTCCTAATCAAAAACAAAACCCCATATTTGACACCCTGTTTTGCATTGTCCGTCTACAATTGAAACCCTGACTCTTGCTTGAATTATTGAAACCCTAGATTAAAAATTTCAGAAAAATGGATATACCCAATTCGCTCATTGGGCTTGAAAAAAAAAAATTGGCTGGTTGGGTGTCTGAAACTCCTTACCTGGTGGTGCCAAAGTTGTGCTCTGCGCCACATCCAGTTGAATTAGCTCTTTATCATCTGTAGCAACAACGCCACCGGGTGAACTCATCAAACAACTTGTAGGTGCTCTCAGGTTATAATAAATGTCGAGAACGCGGAAAGTCTTTTCGAGACCTCGGCAACTGGCCGCAACGGCTTGTGCGAAGGAGAGAAGCCTGGCTGTGACTCCTCCGTCATTTCAGCAAAGCCAAATTCCTTCATATTATCAAGCCCCTCATACACCTCATCGCACAGCCGCTTCTCTCTCACGAACATAACTCCGATGCTGATTTTTGCAGCGTAAATCCATTGTTCGTGTGAAGGGAAATGAAGGATGTGAAAAACCGAATAATGCAACACAGGCGCTCCTTTCAACACACAGGCATTCTGTCGTACCGAATGTGAAGCCAATTATAACCTTAATTCTGTGAACTGGATATATAATAACCTTAGAAAAATATAGCCGTTCGGTTGAAATCGAATCGGATTTCCAACTTAGTTACTTCGAAATCTGTGAATCCCCATCACTCAGTTTCGCCGAGCGTGTCATTACTTCGTCTTTTTGTCTTTTTGGGACCGCGTCCTTTTGGCTTTTTCGCTTTTTTTTTTTTTTTTAATCTTCTTCTTCTTATGGGTAGCGTCAAACACAAGTCATGTACCACTTTTTATTTGGATTCTCATTAAATATTATGGAATTTATTATTTTATTTTTTATTTTTAAAAGTTTGTTTTTTAACTTAATTTTATTATAATGATTTTGTATTATAATAATAATATATTAAAAAAAGGGTGTATGTAGTATTTCAAGAGTTATTTGAACTCAATTATGTAATTGTAGTAATACATTTAAGTCTTATTAATATAAAATGAAAAATGTGTATATAATTTTAATTATTTAAAATTATAAATATTATAATATAATTAGATGTTGTAATTTTTTCTTGGAAAAAAGTTAGGTAGTGTTTTTTTGCCTTTACATAAATCATGTACCACTTTTTTTAACAATGATTTATCATATTATTTGAGATTCTCATTAAAAATTATGAAATTAGAGAGTCATGATAAGAAAAGACATCAACAATGCAGATCCACGTCTCAAGATTTACATCCAATTTTCAATGTAGAGTCCACATAACTATATCATGTTATTTGTATTAAAAGCAAATGTTGATTCAACCGATCAAAGTATACATCATGATCTCGTACTGAGAATCAAGATTGAAGAACAATTATAACTTCATATATATACCCTCGAATTATGAGTGTATTGTGATCTCAAATATGGATTACTAACCACACTTACAACTAAGAAGAAATTGTCATTAATGTCAAAGTCCAAACATATAACAATGAACCTTTTACCCAAGTAATGGCCAATGCATAGAGAAATAAGGAAAGACGTGAGACATATTATCACCATACTTACGACAATGGGGCCTCGCAGTAAGTATTTATATTTGATTGCAAAGATGGTTGGGTAATAAGTGGGGTTGGTTGGATGATTGCATTAGAACTATTCGTTACACCTAGAATTGAACGCTCTTAAGAAGGTAGAGTACATCTACTATCACCAATTGTGGATTTTGTTATGAAGCACAATTGACATCAGATCATGGATGGCTATAATAATCTTCCCATGGTTGATACTCCTTTTGAGTCTAATTTGATGGTGCAAACCTTAAATTATTTGAATCGTCTCATAATTTTCATATCTAGGCATATTGACATGATTGTGGATGGAATGTCTCAAAAGAAATAAATGTGTAATGCTAGATCAATAGGCCTATAAATATTGAGTCCTATCAACCATTTTGTAAGCACCTTTAATTGTTGATTCTAGTTGTATTATTTGAGATTCTTGTTAAAAATTATAGATCTAATTATTTAATTTTTTATTTTGAAAAAACTCATTTTTTCAATTATCTTATTGGTTTAATGTTTTTATATTATATAAGTTTTGAATGGAGTTTGTGTGGACTTCTTTTGGAATGTTTTCGATGGTTCTAACCCTTATAGGTTATTAGGTTATTGTAATAATAGACTTGTGATTGCAGACAAAGTTTCAATTATCACACTGAAAGGAAAAGATGCAAAAGAAAAAGCATGCATAGAAGGACACCAAAATTAGGAAATTTGAATAAAACAATGTGTGATCACATATATTATGTATGAACACAAATATAAACTTGATATAATTTTAAATAAAATGAATCAAATGCAAAGGAAGTGTGGCATATAATGTAGACATTTCTTTATTCTTTCTTATATGATCATAGGCATTATTTTGTATTTTTTTGTATCACTGAAAAGGAAAAGTATAAGAGATGCCAAGGTCTTACAATGAGCAAACTCTTGAGATAGATATACAAGTTAGACCTTGTCGATAAATGTTTTTGATGTTAATTATTACTTTTCTGTAATTATAATCCTTGTGATTTATGTATTTTTAAAACCCATGCCATTTTTAGAGTAAGTTATCTATGATTATGACATCATATGGGTGAGACTGAAACATGTTATGGTTGTATGAAATCCCCGTGTTGTACCTATGTATTTGTCCAATTTTGTATATAATATTTTGAATTTCACCAAGAGTGTCATTGGCCTGCCAAACTTCACCCATAAATTGGTAGTAAGCATAAATGTTTGTCTCAAGAAAAGTATTTTGGCCTCTAATTAATCATCATTAGTTTATATTATGTTTTTAGCATTGTATGCTCAACATTGCTACACACAATTGATACATTCAATGATTTTAACATTTATTTATTATGGATGTCAACCAAAAAAAAATTGTGTATATATGTGTTGTAGATTGGAATACAACTCTATCTTTTAGACTAAACAATGAAATTGTTTTAGACATTAGAAACTCCCAATCCTCAATTTTTGGTTCGACACTTCAAATATTGAGCAACAAGTTGTGAAAAACTACCTTGCATGGGTTAAAACCTTGTTGACATAAGATTATATGTAATGTGATCACAGTGTTAAAGTTTCACCAAAGGGTTGAACCATATGATGTTATTGCAGACATTAGTATGTAGTTAACTGGAGGTAGCTGACCTAAGTTTCCTATAAGAGTAATTGATCTCAATCTAAATGGGATAGTCTTGTGCATAGGGATACTCTTATGAGACATTGGATATTATTAGTTCAATCAAGTTAAAGAAACATTTCATTTATATATTTCACTAGAATTTTTTTGAAAAACTAATATAAGCATTAGTATTTCAACATAGTCCTAGAGCATTCAAAAACAAATTTCATGTAATTGATAAGTAAAGACATCAATAATAAAGATGCAGATCTCAAGATTAAAATATAATTTTCAATATAGAGTCTAAACAACTATAGCATTCTATTTGCATCAAAAGCAAATGTTGATGCAACCTACCAAAGTATAAATCATGATCTCATACAAAAATTCTAGAATGATAGCAATTATAACTTCATATACAAAACCTTAGATTATGAATGTCTTCTAATCTCAAATGTGAATTATAGACCACACTTACAACTAAGAAAAAATCACCATTAATATCAAAGCCCAGTCATATAACAATGAGCCTTCTTCCCAAGTAATGGCCAATGCACAAAGAAATAAGGAAAGTTGTGAGACATACTATCACCATCCCTATGACAATGGTCTCGTAGTTAGTATTTATATTTGATTGCAAAGAGATTGGGTACTAAGTGGAGGTGGTTGGGTGATTGCATTAGAGCTATAAGTTAAACCTATAACAGAATAATCCGAAGAAGGTGGAATACATTTACTATCACAATAGAGGATTTTATTCTGAAGCACAACTAACATTAGATCTTGGATGGCTATAATTATTTTCCATGGTTGATACTCCTTTTGAATTTGATATGATGGTGTCAACCCTAAGTTTTTTAATAGCCCCATAATTTCCATATCCATATTTATAGTCCTAATGACCAGATTGTGGATGCAATGTCTCAAAATAAATAAATATGCAGTGCTAGACCAATAGACCTATAAACTAAAGAGATGGGGGTGCATTGGTAAAGCAATTTGGTTGTTATATGCACCACCCAGGTTCAAATCTCATAGGTATGGAAAAGGTCAATTATGGTCGTATTCATATTAACACTGGTTGTGGCAGGATCATAAACGTCAAATTGTGGTAGGAATAGTGTGATAAATAGAATGTAAAACACCGATTGTGGTGGGAATATTAGTATTTTGGTATTGGTTAGTTATGGTCATTGATGTAACCAGTTCAATTGCTCTGGTCAAAAGCTATGGATATATCTAAAAAAAATAGACCTATAAATATCAACCCCTATTGACCATTTGTAAGTACTTTTAGGCATTGATTCTAGTTGTATTATTTAAGATTATCATTAATTTTTATAAAACTAATTATTTCACTTTTTATTTTAAAAAGCATAATTTTTCAATTATCTTATTGGTTTAATGTTTTTTATAGTAAACACATTGTGACTAACGTTGGTGAGGGCTTCTTTTGAACTATATTTGATAGTTCTAAACCTTATAGGTTATTAGGTTGTTGTAATAATAGACTAGTGATTGTAAACAAAGTTGCAATGATCGTGCCAAAAGGAAAAGAAGTAAAAGGTAAAACATGCATAGATAATTAGGTTATTATGTTTTTCCCTTCAAGTGGTTCCATTTCCTTTTTAAGTATACAAGGACTTGCATGTATAGTTGATACATGAATTTTTGAAGATTACAATGCTAGTAGGAGTAAGCAATAATAATGGTGAGTTGTTTTGATCCACATGTGAAGATAATGCAAGCTTGATGTTGTTGATGAGGTATGATTTTATTATATCAATTATTCCTTGGATAAATATTTTCAATGGAATCATTATATCATGTTGAGGGAAGTGGTGTAAAATAATTTCAACTACAAGGTGTTATTTTGTAGATAAACCATGCTAGGGTCAAGAAAAGTCGAGGAAAGAGATTGTGGGCATTGGTAAATTTATCAATTTAACTCTATAAAAGAGATGGTTGTATAATATACTTGAATGCATGAACTTCATTGTTATTATAGTTGTGTAGATATCAAAATCATGATGGCCAAATATATAAAGTTCACTTATTTCCCTATCATTGTTGGGTTGCATTTTGGATAAAAGTTATTGTTTATCAAGTTGGTCGCAGTCATGGTTAAGGATGGCATCATCTAAATGGTCATTTAATTGTTATAAGGTGTGTGATCAACATGTCAAGGATGATATGATTTTCTCATGCATTCCTAATTTGTAGTAATGTCTTCATTGGTGGCACCAATGTTGACATTGATATTATGAAATGGTTTGTCTAAGAGGATTTCAATACAAAAATGCTTCATAATAATAAAAATATTTTTGATAGAATTACAAAGGAGCATGTGAAGCCCTGAATAGTTGTTGACACTTTTATTTTTTTTCCATTATTAAATGTTACAACACTTATTATAATACCAATATATTTTAGCTCCAATAAGTGGTAGTAATTATAGCAAGGAAGGGTGAGAAATGTAAGCATAAATGAAGGTTGAAGTTACCAATGAATCAATGTCAATTTCAGAGACACAATGTATAAATTTATTGCCAACATTCAACAAAAAAATAAATTGTTAAATAATAAAATATGGAGTTTTTGTAGAAAATGAAAAATCTCCTAAGCTCTAATATCATGATAAGGAGTATTATTAATCAAAATTTTCTTGAAGGCTATTGAAGATGGTTTCATGCAAATTTAAGCCATCTAAAATTCTTGTTAGTATATGGTGATATCTTTCAAATCATTTTCTACTTTTGATGCATATTTGGAAATATATTTTAACATAGAATGATGGGAACTAATAGGTTAGAAATCAACATTTTCTTTCCACCCGGAAAGAATATTGTGGTTCTGAATGTTTACTTTGTCATCATTACTCATGGGAATGTTTTTTTCCATCATTTTCTTCAACCATGGAAAATTCTATATGTAATTACAATGGCACATTGTAATGACATTTAAGTGGCATTCATTTCTTTTTCAAGCAAGTTTGTTCATTGAATTTGTTCTGCCATTCAACACAATCAAAAGCATTTTATATTTTGTAAGATGGTCACTAGCAAATATTTTAGTTGTATTTAACAAATTGATGCAAGAGCATCCTGGGTAAATTAGCAATCATGTATCATCCAAAAATGAACTTCGATCAATTAGATAATTTTGAATGAGTGAGAGAGTCCACTTGCCCAAAGGATGGATTGTCAAATTGCACAAATGGTTAGATAATAAATGAATATAGGTCTTAAAACACTAAGGCAGTGCATGCACGTGGATAGTGGAGAACATGGAATTGGAGAAGCAGTGTGCTTTAGGACTTACACAACAACACAAGAAGGAGTCATAACTTCATATGACACAAAAGGGAGTTTATAAAATACATACTCCACAGGTAAACCATGTCCAAATTTACATAATTAAGATGTATCTTAAAAGAGATGATCATAAGAGCTAAGAAGCATGTGGTTTTGAGAAGATAAAGACAAATTAACATGGGAGCATATGACTCGAGGTAGAGGGAGATGTCTGAATGACCCATCACCGTAAGGATCAACATCTAGTCTTCTACAGGTCAAGATGGTTTATAGTTGATGCGATAATAAGTGAAGGACAATCAACAAGAAATACCAGTAAAGATATGATTTGATGATTTTTAGAAACACATGGCTTGAGGTCCATAATTTTTTTGATTGCCTCTAGGGCACGCCTAAAGGTTCACATCAAGTCCCACTAGATACATATATCAACCATTTCATGGTTGACATGACATTTACTAAGTGGTGAATAAATATTATTCTTAAATGCTTTGCTAAAAGATTTTCAAATCCTTAATCACAGTCTCTATCAAATTAACCATTATCCACCACATACTCCATTTCTCCCATTCTAAACTGATAGCAAATCCTTCTAGGAGTCAAGGTGTCCCCAAACAACAATTAAACTCCACAGAAAGTGAGGTTCTTGGGCCACAAAGTCTCATGCCTAGGTCTACACTTGTACAACTTAGTCTAAAAGGGTGTTGCCAACAACAGGAAGGATACGACCAATTGAGATTCTTCACACTCAAACAAGCTAAAATTTGATTAATAACCCAGCAAAATATAAATGAAACCAAAATATCATCAAAACACATCAAACATCTGCATATTAAAACTCCATTGTGTATTTCCATTGAAGAATAAGGTGATTCCTAAGTATAGAACCACGCTATCTAGCTAGGGATTATCTTTCAAATCCGAAACTATAAATATAGAGAGGGTTTTCATCCCCAAATTTTTTTGAGAGAACTCGCAGGTTCAATCTGACAGTATAACAATATAAGAATTCTTCAACTTTCCCCAAATGAGACCCTCAACTTCCTTTTATAATCTTATTGGAGGGAAAAAGACAATTAAAATAATATAATAATTCACTTTTGTCCTGCACAATGTTTTTGAAATGAGATAATAAAATATTTCATGTGCATAAGTCCCCCAAACAAGGTACCCAACATTTAGAGCAACTTTTGACCTTTCCAACAAGCTATAATACTAAGTTGTCTTTTTAATATTTGAGAACATTAGACAACTTAAGTGAATTTATTAAATAATTACTTAATAACTCACCCATTTTGCGGAAAGCACTTAGACGGCATCAAAACCAAAATCTAATCACACAGAGATGAAGTCGAGGATGTGGGATGATGATCAAACCCAATTTGGTGACTTACCAAAAATAGACACTCTTTCCAAGAAGTTTGAAGAACAAACCAGGTGTTTGAAAATGCTTCAAAAAGCATCACTATAATTCTCAATGTCCACTAAACTCAATGCCACACAAAGAACACAAGAAAAATTGAACATGTGCTCTACAAGATCAAAGGAGTCCCCTAACCAATACCAATTAACTTGTGGGACTTAGGAATAGGCTAAGGGTCACCAAATTGGCTAGGCTTGAGAAGGGGGCATTATAGGATATGGGGAGTTTATGCCTTAAATTGCTTGCCCACACCATATTTAAGGAGGAGATTGTAGGCACAATTAGATATTAATATATGTATGTTGAGGGTGGCTATCTATAGTTGCCAACTCAATGACAATATAGATAGATGGGGCCCCTCTCTCTTGTTTTGATCATTCATGCATGCATCTTCTATATCTCTATAGGCATTTGCCTCTACCTCCATATATAGATAAGGAGTTGGTTGGGTTCAAAGAGGGGGAAGCGGCCAAGGGGGAGGGATGCAAAATTTTATATCTGGTAGCATTTACCATCTATTCTAGTCAAGCCCAACCCTATCCATTTTCAAGCTAGTATGACTAACTAATAACTAGTTGGTAATTATAACAACTAAACTCATTGTCTGAGCTAGCTCTATTAGCTAATGACTGCAACAACCAATTAATAATTTTTAAGGTTTGAGCTAGCTTGCCTAACTATTGTGTATAATAAGTATAATAACTAGTTTTTTAGGGTTTGACCTAACCTGAACCCCTGTTCAAGCTAGCCCAACTAACTAATCTAGCATAGTGAAATAGATACCACCAACCGAGTAT
The DNA here is from genome assembly GCA_037957365.1 of Torreya grandis. Taxonomy (NCBI): domain Eukaryota; kingdom Viridiplantae; phylum Streptophyta; class Pinopsida; order Cupressales; family Taxaceae; genus Torreya; species Torreya grandis. The sequence goes on from JARHVA010000293.1 coordinate 5,861,191, forward strand.
TAGTCCATCCAGAATTTGGTCCACTAAAATAAACATTAGTCCATCCAAAATCCATCTCATCATGGTTTCTGGGGTTGATGAATGCGATCCCTTTGAAGTGAAGAAGTCTTGTTAAACCTATGGTATACTAGTTGGTGATATGTCAACTTGTGGGAAATTGGTTGGTGGTGGTGGTTATTGCAGTGATAAATGACTATCATGATGCTTGTCAATGTCTTTGTGTTAGAGGGAGGAGTTAATGTCTAAGATTCTCATCTACTATCCATATGCCCTCTATTTTGTTCTCCTTTAAGACACCTCACCTATCTATTGATTGGTTGGATGTTTGTATTGGGGCAGCTCCTTTCACTTTCCATTACTCAGATAGATCAATGGTTTCCATTACTCAAATGCATCACTCAAATTGATCATTTTCATTACTCAGGTGGATTAGTGGGATGGTGGACATCCATTTATAACTTCACTCCCATATAGACATTTAATAATTCGTTCTCAAGTGAACATCTTATCTGATAAAATAATGTCACTTGCGGACAAATTTTTATCAAAAAAGTCATTCACTCTGGGCAAACATCTTATTTGAAAGGGATGATATAAAATAAAAATCAAGGAATGACATTTAATGCTTATTTATTGCAAAGGTTGGTGGGGATAGGTCAAATTTATCTTATCATTCTGAAAAGTGTGCAACATCCATCTTGGTCCGTCCATGTTGCTCTAGACTCCTCAACCATGACAAACGAGAAAGGGTTAGACCTTTAGGCACATAAGGTCATTTATGCCTGTCGACCATTGTCGACCATCAACACACCTTCATCTATAGATATAGCTGGCACTTGCACTCAATTGATTACATGATGAAGATATAGAAGTTCAGTTTTACAAAACTCACACTTTGATTCCTTTGCAAATAAGGATTTAGCATCAAGTATGCCCAACACCTCATCCAAATGTCTCATATGCTCCTCCTAATCCTTGATAAATATTAATATGTCAACAGATAATATTAAGACAAATTTCCAGAGCTAGTTATTGAACACCCAGTTCATGCAAGATTGAAATGTTGTAGGAGCATTGGTTAAACCAAAGGCCATAACCATGAACTTAAAATTCCCAAAGTGACATCTAAAATCAGTCTTCTCTATGTCCTCCTCATGAACCCTTATCTGATGATACCTTGATCTCAAATCTATCTTTGAGAAGTAGACAACATAGTACTGACCTTTTTCACCAAAACAACAAAAGATGCAAATGGGCTTTTGCTTAGACAAATATGTCCCATCTCCATGAGCTCCTTGATTGCTTTTTCAACCTCATTTTTATCTCTTTTTAGATGCCGATAGGGAATGGTGATGATATGGTTTGCTCCATCGTCTATCTCTATCACACACTTAATGCCTCTTGAAGGAGGCCTCTCAGGAGGTAAACCACTGAAAACCTTAATTCACTTGGTAAGCAAAGCTTGCACATCAAGGTGATAATTTTTCTTTTCATGTTTTAGAATGGTAGGCATGTTGATACAGTCTGCTGCCCACTCCAATTGATCATGTTGAATCAACCTCTGTAACCTTTTGTAGGAGACAACATGTGGACATCCTTTTGACATCCCTTTTAACACCACTTTTTTCCCTTCTAATTGAAATCTCAGTTCCATAGTCTGAAAGTTTAAGATGATCTCCTCCAAATATCAAAACCACTGAATGCCCAACTAACTAATCTAGCATAGTGGAATAGATACCACCAGCTGATTATTAGTCCATCCAAAATCCATCTCATCATGGTGTCTTGGGCTTGACGAGCGTGACCTCTTTGAAGTGAAGAAGTCTTGTTAAACCTATGGTATACTAGTTGGTGATATGTCAACTTGAGGGAAACTGGTTGGTGGTAGTGGTTCTTGCAGTGGTAAACAACTATCATGATACTTGTTAATGTGTTTGTGGTAGAGAGAATAGTCAATTTCTAAGTTTCCCATCTTCTATCCATATGCCCTCTATTTTGTTCTCCTTTAGGACACCTCACCTAAATATTGATTGACTGAATGTTTATATTTAGGCAACTCCTTTCAGTTTCCATTACTCAAATGGATCAGTGGTTTCCATTACTCAAATGCATCAATGAAATGGATCATTTTCATTACTCAGGTGGATTAGTGGGATGGTGGACATCCATTTATAATTCACTCCCATTTTGAAATTTAATGATTCATTCCCGAGTGAACATCTTATCTAAAATAATAATGTAACTCATGGACAAACTTTTTATAAAAAAAATCATTCACTTTGGGCAAACATCTTATTTGAAAGGGATGATACAAATTGGAAATCAAAGAATGGCATTTGATGCTTATCTATTGCAAAGGTTGGTGGGAATAGGTCAAATTTATCATGTCATTTTGGAAAGTGTGTAACATCCATCATAGTCTGCCCATGTTGCTCTAGACTCTACCACAAAAAATGGGAAAGGGTTAGACTTTTAGGCACTTAAATTCATTTAGGCCTGTCGACCATTATCTACCCTCAACACACCTTTTTCTGTAGATATATCTGGCATTAGCACTCAATTTAGTGATTAAGGGAAACACTTTTGCTGATTGACCTTTAAGGGAGAGGGAAATTACCATCCTTTATATAGAGATGAGTTCCTTTGATATAGATAGGGGGCCCGAATTCTCTATATATAGATGATTTCCTATTATATATAGATAAGGGGTCTTAATTATTTATATACAAATGAGTATTTAAATGCCCTTGGCCTCTAGATTCAATGTGTGGGTTTTAAGATGCTTTACTACTTTCCCAAATCTCTATAAATGGTTTTGGGGGGTTGGGATCGAGGGAAGTCATCTACCGATTGATTGATTTGTAATCCTTATTTATTTATTCCACCTTTATTAGGTGTGCACCTATATACATAGATAAGAGTGCAACTATATAGATCTTAAAGTTTATAACCTACTTATCCTCCAACGATAGAGATTAGGTTATTGGGGGACACTCTATATAGCTACTCTCGAGCCCAACCATAAAAAGTTGTCTATTGAGTGCATTGAGCTCTTAGGTTGTTTTAGAATATATCCATATATAAGGTACTAGCTATATATATATATATACATATATATATATATATGTATATATACATATATATGTATATATACATATATATGTATATATAAATATGTATATATATATGTATATATACATATATATACATATATATGTATATATATACATATATATATACATATATGTATATATACATATATATATACATATATATGTATGTATATATACATATATATGTATATATGTATACATACATATGTATGTATACATACATATGTATGTATACATACATATGTATGTATACATACATATGTATGTATACACACATATATATGTATACACACACACACATATATATATATATACATACATATATATGTATACATATATATATATGTATACATATATATGTATGTATACATATATATATATATGTGTGTGTGTATACATATATATGTGTGTATACATACATATGTATGTATACATACATTTATATGTATAAATATATATATATGTATATACATATATATGTATGTATACATATATATGTATGTATATATATATCTGTATATATATATATGTGTGTGTGTATATATATGTGTGTGTGTGTATATATATATATGTATGTATATATATGTATATGTATATATATGTATATATATACATATATATATATATACATATATATACATACATATAGATATATATATATATATATATATATATATATATAGACACACATACATACATACACACACACACATACATACACACACACACACACACACACACACACACACACACACACACACACACACATATATATAGTTTTGATCTATCGATCGAGTGAACTACCACTTGACCAACAACCTACTAAATAATAACTGGGATTAAGGGAAGATACTATATAATGAGTGTGGAAGGGCCTTCAATTGAACGCCCACTTCCAATTACTCGTGCCGTTAGGGCTGCACCATATCCTAGGTCAGTATATACATGAGAACCTAGATTGGTATATGGGTTATGGTGAGAAAGGGCACTCGACATAGAATAGATTGGGGAGAGATTGTCTAACCCCACTACCCTACCCTTATATATCTATATGGTTCTCTAGGATTGATTTCCCAACACCAACCCCCTGTATATAGATATAAATACCAATAATTTAGTGTATATATATAGGGCCCTAAGCCCCTTTTCTTAGATATGGTGTTCAAACTCATACCTGACTAAAATAAGTAGATATAGGACTCTATCGACTACCCAATCACCCTAGATAGATAGATGGTCCCCTTCTCTATCCATATCTCATGCCTATGGGATATAGTATAAAAATAACCTAACTATGTTATACATACCTTCATAGTGATGTCTTATTTTGATCAACCAAAAATCAAAGGACCTAAGCAAATTCGATAAGGGCCACACTCTCTTCTCTAGGTGGATTGAAGTATGGGGAACAAAACTTGAACTATACTACACCCCTCTCTCTAATCAACATGATGGTTAGTAAGCCATTCTTTGTTATATCTGTAATACTAAGAGATCTCATCTTGAAGTATAGACTGCCCAGATCTCTATGAATGGGATTAGGGTTGAGTCACCTTTCTATACAAGGGGAAAATATGGGCCTGATAACCTACTCTATACAAAATAGGATGGGATAGGATAGGGTCATATCAACTCTGCTAATGATTAGAATACCGACAACCAAACCTCCTACCTCTACTTATAACTCATCATCCTAACACTCACATCTATAACTAATTTACCTAGGAATCACCTACACCTATATATAATAAACCTAACATTTACGTACACTTAATTTTTCTCCATTAAAGCATGTCACTACCTTTATAGACATAAAAATGGGTATATGATATGATGGAAAACCCTTTGCTCATCTTGTGGTCCTCGATCCATTATTATCGAATCATTCATATAACGCTAGAGATATATCCATTCATCTAGATATGCTAGTTTAATCCAATATAGTTGTGTGGAGTTAAGTTGAGCCTAAATTCTATAATATTTCTCCACCTATTTTTCTTGTTCGGACCTATAGTAGATTAGTGTAATGGATTATAATGATGATAATGACCAACACAATCTGCATAATTTGAATGACATCTCCTTTTCGATTTCTTCCTCTTTGCTAGGTTTCCTCTAAAAATCACTCAATAATTTTATATACGAGGGAGAACCCTAGCTAATATAATTATTGCAAGGGCTTATCTACATCTATGGCCTTAGCTTCCCTATTTCAAATTATAGATATAGAGGGGAGGGGTCCATCAACCTCCCCAGATTCCACACATCGATCAATACCTCTCCATCATGGGGTTGTGTCCTTTTTCTAGTCATGTGGCAACTATAATATAGTTATTTGGGTAAGAGCAACATCTAGTCAGGCCCATGTGTGTACATAAATCGAGTTATGCTTAGGATATTGAGGGAAGGAATGATTTTATCGACAATATATAAATAGTCAACACTCCCCCAATGCATTTTACTCCCTCTACTCCCTCTGCTAATAAAAGAGAGGTTGGGGCAAAGGTGGCTAGAATATAGTTAGCTATGAACTCTAGCCCCTTATATATAGAACTACCACTTGACCAACCCCTATCCTTATCTATGAGGCCCATAGGCTTCCCCATACAAATAGGGTTCAGTGCCCTATGCTCCATATAGATAGGGTTGGGAGATATCTATCTACCTCAGCTTCTTAAGCAGACATAGAATTGGGATATAGTGGGGCCCTCGAACTAGTAGCCTCCTCAACCCCATATAGATATAGGGGGTCGAATGCATATAGATAATGACCTCTATCTCATTGATCACCTTTTATATATATGGGAACTATATAGATCTATATGGCATGAGATGGGTCTATATCTATTTATCTATTAGGGGTGCATATGCTAAATGACCCCATACTATATAGGGGTCAATTAAGTGCAAAATTATATTATCCCTAATTCTCAACCCCATATAGATTTGATATGGGGAACAAACACATATATCGATGATCTGCCATTATGGATAGAGTAGGTCAGGCAGGTAAATGACCTCACCCACAACTTGACCTCACCCCCAACCAACCCAACCCTATAAGCTGTCTTATATATATGTCTAGGCAACCCTATTATTTCTATCTCGACCTCGACCTCCCTAGTATGACCCCAATGATATAGGCTATATATGTATCTAGGAAGTGTATATATACAAGGTATGGCCTTTTGTATTCACACCACCCATTAACTATAGGTTAGGTGTTTCTATTGTAGTTCCTTTGTTAGTTTCCTCTACTTAATCAATCATATATATCATATACATGATGTACCTATATATGATTTATTATATCTATATCTATATCTATATCTATATCTATATCTATATCTATATCTATATCTATATCTATATCTATATCTATATCTATATCTATATCTATATAGAAGGTGGTAAAACCCCTTCACTTGATGGCCTAATCTTCCCTCCATACAGACGAATCGATCGATCTTTACTATATAGGGTATCCAAACCCCCTACAATGAGACTAATTTTTTGCATCTGGTCACCATTGATCTATCGTGCCCCATCCTACCTCCATGCATGGGGAGAATACTACTCCCAACCATGGGGAAATCCCCCCATTCACCAAGGAATATACCCCATAGATCGAGGGATACAAAAACACCCCATGATCTCTATTATAGTCATAACCCACCTCATTTTATTAGTACCCCCAATCGAACATCCTCTCCCTCCAATACCCCCAATCAAACATTTTTACCCTCCCTTCCAAACATTTGAACCCTATGGAGACAAGAACAATAAGTTCCCCTTATCAAAATAAATGGAGCTTCAAACACCTTTCCCTTCAATAGAGGTAGTCGCCATTCATAGACAAAATCAAGTCAGTGGGTAGCTAGCCTTCCCTCCCTATTGATCCAACTACCCACAATGGATAGGAACCCCAACCAAAGTAGCCACCTCCAATCAAGAGTCACCCTCCCATATCTCATCTCCTTATATAGAGGGAACCCACCTAATCCATCTCACCCCAAGTAACACATATATCATGAGACTCTTATATCACATCCATAGTCAAAATACCATGTATGCAATGGTAATGCTTTATTGATAGCCTCATATCACATATACAATAGAATTATTTGTTGACACACTCCTATCATGTATATAACAATAGTATATTATTACACTTGACATATCATGTTGTCTTTTGAAATGGAGAACACTCTAGTAAGCTACCCTATCCATTACCCAGGTACATTACTTTAAAAAAAAGCTTTTGGTGAGAAAAAAATTGTAAATATAACACACTTGTGACCACTGAGAGCTAAAGTCAAGATGAGCATCACATCTCTAATTTGTGCCAATATATGCTTCTAAAGTTTGCTAATGGAGAACACTGGTGTAAAGTCTTGTCACTAATGACATTATCCTCTCTAGGGTACGTCTCCTATTCAATTCCCAACATGTTGTTATTGTGTGAGAAGCTCATAACCCAAATGGATTAGGGGGATACCACTTCCATGAGGTCATTCAATTCTCAAATGCCTCTAGGCACATGATTGTACACCACATTTGGGATTTATTTTCTAAATTAAATGGAAAATAGTGCCATGTTATCTTCCATAAATTGTGGTTCTCAATTGTTCAATATGTGTGAAAGGTAGATAATCACTCATTAGTTGTAATATCCCCAAGGAGATCACTGAATTCGAGGAGAGGCACTGCCACTTCACAAAAATAAATTGCTACCAAGGAGAAATATTACCATTTAATACAATAATATTTAAATGGAAATGTCAAATGAAATTGTTGTCAAAAGTGACCGAAAGTGTCAACAGAAATGTTAATGAAATTATCAACAGAAATGTCAATGGTCACATCTTTTGGTGAAGAGGTGTCTCTTAGATGCAATGCCTCCTTTAGGAGAAGTTTTTAAAGACTATATAAGGGAGAAGAGATGTGGAAGTAAAAAGCATCTAATTATGAATTCAATCATCTAACTCGTATAAGTGTCATATTATACAACTACTCTCAAGGATGAAAACCCTTGTGATTATAATAACCCAAGGAAGAAACCCCTTGTGGACTTATATTTTATTTTATTTATTATTTTAAATTGAATATTTATTTCTATAAAAGAATACTATTTAAAGGAATTAAAAAAAAATCAAATTAATGTAAAATATTCCAATTTGGAATATTATAGTGGTATCAGAGCTATTTTTCCTGCCACCCTATGAACCATGGGCTCACTACATAAGGAGATTATGGAAAATTATGAATCGTACAACATCCTTGCAACAAAGATTCAAAAAGAAATCACCTTTTCAGACTCTTTGGATTTAAAAGAGTCATGGAATGGAAACAAACACTATGAGGAAGAGGAGTTTGTTAATCATAATTATGACAGTGCTGAATATGAAGAGAAATTCAATTTTCAAGAGGTCCCAGAAGAAAGGAAGATAACAAATTTCAAGACTGACTTCCCTATCTGAGAGCAAATGAATGAGGCATCCAATGTTGAACTAAGGGAATGCCCAAACAAACTTATCCAAGAAGAAGTTGATATTTATGGAGACTCATCTATTCAAAATAATGACATAAAAACTTTTGATATTAGAGATGAACACGAGTTATCTATCCAAAATAGTAGTGATGATGTTGATATGTGTTGTCTACGTCAGAATGAAGATAAACTTCAGTGTGTGCAAGAGAGAGGTCTCGAGGTTTGTTCCCCGAACACAAGTTCTATGTTTAATAAACCACTTGACTGTCTAATTAATGCACACTATCAACATGATATCATGGGCTATGATCTTAAAAGTAAACAAGATGGAGAGCCAACCAAAATAATTGATAGAATATGGGGAAATCAAGAGTCTAAGTCACATAATACTGGAGTGGAAAGGTTTATGGAGGAGGTTAATAAAAAACTTAATTGTAGCCATGATTCTCAGCTATCCATAACAAAATATGAAGTGGAGGAGCTTATTGTTTTTAGAGTTCAAATATTGGCTTCCAAACCATTTAAATGTAGATGAAGCATATCACCAGATATATTTTGATGCATTGGGCCACCACCATCTACCCAACATCAAGATCAAGTTGTTTCAGCAATAGTATTAACTAATAAATTTACTCTACATATCAAACTAACAAATGGTTTAAAAAATGAAATTAGAGGCCAAACTTTGGTGGTAGCCAAAAGAGACCCTGACACTTTATTTTTGAATGGAGAGACAAGGCATATAATTGCTAACAAAGATGGAAATGCATGACTATGCATGTATTCAAGTAGAAGCCAAATCATGATTCATAAAATATATGCACAAAAATTAACTTTTGGGAATGGCATTTGTTGGAAATTGGATTAGATTCAAACTTGTTGAAACACTCCAAATTGAAGAATGCAAGCTCCGTCTATTATATGTTTTGAAGCAGTTAAGGGAAGAAATTGAACAATAACAACAACAACAACAACAAATTATGTTGATGTCTGATAGGCCATATCATAAATTTGTTTGTCTTTGTGAACACCCAAGAATTGATCTTGCTAGGCATGTCATAATGTTTCAAAAGGAAATTCACAAAAAATAATTAAAGGAAGAATTCCAAGATCGCAAAAAGTAATGGTAGTGCAAATATATCATAACATACCATAGGTAATGGGTGAGGTGGTATTACCAAATAAAAGATAGGTTAGGGACACTAATAGATAAGTCCTTTGGTGTAATTAAACTATAGATAAGGTTGCCTTGACCTTACTTAGGGGATATGTGGATAAACCTTTACCTCTACCTCAGATGCTATCTATCCTTAGTATCCCTTCCTCGAGTGAGCTTAATTCTTACTATGAGGAAGAGATCTATTGACATGGATCTTGGAACTAGCCAAATTCTTATCTCTTTACTGTACTCCACTCATTGGGCCAACTAAGGGGGAAATGAATGTAAATATAATCTATAATTGTGGTCTCTAGGCTAGGCTACTAAAAACCTAGGAGTGTTTAACTAACCTATAGGCAGGGGCAAGGCAACACTAACCTCTAACCGATGGAAGAGGTGGGTAATCATAGACTAATCAGGCCCCAAATCTAAACCTGGCTATATAGCTAGCTATATGGAGAGGTTTATGCTTTTCAGTACTTTGTATTGAGGCACAGTAAAATAAATCAATCTAATATCTAGATAGTGTACCAGGTTGACTATATATTAAGGCTCCTATTAATATATGGGGTACTTCCCGCCTCTTCCACCCTATATATTTATTTCAGGCCTCCTTACCCCTTGATATATATTAGGGTTGTAGGAGGGGGAGGGTCCCCTCTTTATGTATGGTTCTTCTTACCCGCCTCATCATAGATTGGTCCAAATGTAACGAGGATAGGAGTATAGTGTCTTAGTCCAAACATATTAAGGAGTTCTTCGAAGGGGTTGGTTGACCTTTATATATATATAAATATTTGAGAAAAGGTAGTTTAGCGAGCCCTATTGATTATATAGATATAATTCCTATGGCTCCTCGAGCCCTCATCTCTATATGTATCTATTCTACATATATATAGACATATGTGTCTATAAACCATACTCATAGACTAAACTCAAGTATATTTGTATTTCGATATAGTGTATTAAACTCTACTATGTATGTAATTTAAAAAATCTATGTAAGCTTGTTCGATTAATAGGCCCTTGTCTAAGTCCACTTTACGAGGAATGGGCCTCTTGACTATAGGTAATGTTACTAGGTAAATCGCCAACTTAGTTGTTGACTTTGAGTCACCCTTGAGTTAAAAATTACAACAATTCTCATTGTTTTTAATTCTTGTAGACATGAGTTAGACACATGATCAAAGTTGTATTAAAAGATTCATACTTTGCTAAGTTATTACACATTGAAGGCTAGCAAGTTGGCCCTTGACTTCTAATTATCTAATGATATACTTTACCATCCTAGACACCTTAGTGTATTATGAAGCAAAGATCATTAGAAGTTAACTTGAGGAACACCTTCAAGTAAAGCAGGTGAAGGCTTTGGAGTAGAGAAAACATAAGCAATTTTGAAAAAAAGTACGCTATTGGAAACATCTCGAAAGAAATGTTGCAATGTATATTAGATATTTCACAGCGTGCACAACAATGGAAAAATTTCTTAAGATTTTTAAAGATGAATATCTTATCACCACGCTTTTATTTCAATATGTTTAGGTACACAAGCTAGTTTGCCAACACCCATTGTTTTAGTCGAAGATACCAAATTTCTATGTAATATGCGGAAGAGCCTTTGGTCCATATGGATACAAAATTATCCATAATAATACAAAGCTAATTGATTCAATACATTTATATGTTTACACTCATCTCCAAACAGTGGTGGTAAACATAATGATAGTTTAGCTCTTGATAATGCACAATTCGAAACATTAACATGTATGGGATGAATGTTTGTCTTTGATCATTTTAGTTACAATAGAGTTGTGCATAACTTGACAAGACACATCTATTTTCAAGTTTGTTTGGACTTCCATCCCTTGGTGCCTATTGACATAGCTTAGCTTGTGCCATCAATAATTAAACCATCTTCAACTTGGAAAGAAACAGACAAATTAGGAAAGCTAATTGAGAAAATTCAAAAGATTCAAATAGAAGGTCACTATGTCTTGCAAAATACTGACACCAAATACAAGGTTGGTGGGAGAGTTAGGCTATGTTTTTAGGAAAAAAGACTTACAAATTCTTACAAGATTATCATGCGTCTTGGCTATGGAATGCATACAATCACCAAGCAAGTGGGGATTTGGGGAATAAGAGGATGTGGTAGTAAATTCCAAAAATATGTGGTGGTGTGAAAGCAAATTTACCAAATTGATTTCATTCATTATAAATTTACCAAATTGATTTCATTCATTATAAATTTACCACAATCAATCTTTATGGAAATATAAATTTACCAAATTGATTTCATTCATTATATGTTTTTAAGATTCATATATTATTACATGGTTCTTTATCTGTAAGCAATTGATTGTAAAATTTTATCTGAGCTCAAGGGATTATACATTGCTTACCAAATCCAAGAGGAAATTAAGCGAGACTTCTTTAAAAAGATAAACCTTTTCCATGGTTTGTATAAAAAGCTTTCTTGAGATGCTAGTCCTAATGGCCTTAGGAAGATCTTCCATGACCTTTTGCTGCTGAAGCTCCTCTGCTTTGAATTTGAGACACGTGTATGACAATATTTTCCCCTTAAGCTTTAGTGGAAAATCATTCTTATCTACAAAATTTGAAGCTGCCCTTTTTTTTTGTCTGCAATCCTACTTAGCAAAGGTTAGTTTTGGATACCTAAACCTAACCAACTTAAAATCAAACATACCAAAACACACATACTCTTCAATCCATGCATGATTTTATATAAAAACTTCTTAGGAAAATAGGAAATATTAAAAATTGCATGGTTCTACTTGTTCTTTCTACAATAAGGTTTGACATATTTCCAATCAAGTAAGTGGTGAGGCCAAGATTGAACAAGACACAAAATATAGTGAAGATAATCTCCTTGCATTTACTACATGTATATCTCCACATCCGCTAGTAGGTAATACAAACATCTTGCAGAGTGTACTGCAAATAGGGTTACCTACAACAAAAAAATTATACAAATTTTATTAGTTACCTAGAATGGTAGGAAACATTATATTTTTATTAGATTAAAATAGGGTGGTTAATTCACCATAGTCAAATTGTACATGTGAGGTTGTTGTATAACACAAATCACATAGTATTTTAGGTTATTATGTTAATAGATGGTATTTGGGTATTTACGATGCTAAGATCCTATTTCGTAGGAATTGCTATTTCTATAATAATAACTTTGTAACCCCTTTATTGTAGTGAATGAAAGTTCAATTTATTTCAATATTTGGTATCAGAGCATTGGATCTCTGAACTTCAGAGCTCAAAGGAGGAAGAAGATTCCAGTAAGAGCTAAAATTGACTAGGAGCCTCTGCACCCTTACTCTCATAATTGTCTTCGAATTGCATGCATAAATTTGCATTGCACAGGGATTTCTTAGAGAAGTTTATAGATCTGAGTGTTAAGTTTTGTATAGATTTGAGAAGTGCATCAGATCCATGCAAAGGAGGAAGGAGATTCATTCCAATTACAAGGTGCATATGATTTCATGTGGAAATATTTAGATCTAGATGGATCATGAAATAAATCAAATGAAGAGTGAGAAGAAAATAAAGGAGCACCATTGCACTCACATTCTTCTTCTTCACATGTGCAAGCTTCAAGCAACACAATAATTTTGTTATTTTCCTTTCTTTCTTTCCTAAGGCAAGATCTAAAAAATAGACGAAGCTATTTTATTTTATTTTCCTAATATTTGGCAAAAGTATATTTAGAGCTTCAAGAAAATTAGATCCGGTGCATACTAATCTATGCAAAGGCATGAGACCTAGTCACTATGGGTTTCAGTATTTTCTGCTCTTTGTTGATGACTACTCACACAAAATGTGGATATATTGTTTAATGACAAAATACCAAGCCTTTAACATTTTCAAAGAGTTCATGTTTGTGTAGAAATAAAAATTGGTTTTAAAATCGAAGGTCTTCACTTGGATCGAGTGGGGAATACACTAGTAAAGAGTTTTTGGCCTATTTAAAAGAACATGGTATTCACCGACAAATGACTCCACCTTATACTCCACAACAAAATGGTTTTACAAGAAGGAGAAATTAAACTATCATGGAAATGTTGCATTTCATGATTGAGGAATCAAGTTTGGCACATACATTTTGGGTAGAGGCAGTACAAACAACAAACTATTTGTTAAACATATCATCTACTATAGCTCTTGATGCGGTGACTCCACAAGAAGCATGGGCATGGCATAAACCCTCAATAGCTCATCTTTAAAATTTTGGATGTAAGACATACATGCATGTTCTTAAAAAGAATAGAAAGAAACTAGATAGCAAATACATGACATACATCTTTGTAGGCTATAGTGAAAAATACATGGATTACAAGCTTATGGATCCAAAAACAAGGAAAATATCAATGAATTATAGGAAAGGTAAATACAATTTGTCTTCCACACACTCCCCTGATTAAAAAATCACACGTATAGAAAATTTAAAAGGTGATGATGGCACTGATGGTGATAATGATAATGGGGATAATGATGATGATGATCAGTTAGATACTACAGTTCCACCACCCACAAGAATAGTTGAATGTGTGCCTAAATGGTATACAAGTATGATACAAGATGCTAAATTGGATGGAGTCCCAAAGACATCCACCACAAGACCAAGGGTTTGCAGCATGACTCGAGAAGATATCAATTTGGCCTTAATCATCATTGTTGTTGAATCAATTGATCTCTCTACGGTTCAGGAAGCCTTAGACTCAAAACCCTTGAAGGATGACATGAATAAAAAATATCAATCATTGATGAAACATAACACATGGAAACTTGTAGATATTTCACCAGGGAAGAATCCAATCGGTTGTAAATGGGTTTTTTCAAAACAAAATACAAAGAAAATGACATTATTGAAAAGCACAAGGCATGACTGGTAGCAAAATGGTATGCTCAAAAGGAATGCATTAATTATAAGGAGACTTTTGCTCCAATCGCTAAGATCAAGACTATCAAAATGATATATGCTTTGGCTGCATAGTTTAGATGGAAAGTACACTAAATGGATGTGAAAAGTGCCTTTCTAAATGTAGATCTATAGGAAGAAGACTACATGACTCAATCAGAAGGTTTTGTCACACTTGGCACATAAGGAAAAGTGTGTAGACTCATCAAATAGTTGTATGATCTCAAACAAGCTCCCAAAGCCTGGTATATAAAAATTACTGAGCATCTTGTTCAACATGGATTCTATAGGAGTCCTTATGATCCAAATCTCTACCTCAAATAGAAAGGGGGGAGGGGGAGATTGTGATTATTCTTGTATATGTCGATTATCTAGTCATCACTGGTAGTTCAATGAAGATGATTTATGCAACAAAGATAAATCTTAATTGATCATTTGACATGATAGATCTTAGGTTATTACACTATTGTGTTGGATTGAAAGTATGGAAAAATGAACACCACAAAAGGAACACCACATATTTGTGTCCCAAATGAAATATGCCAAGACAAAAATTAAATTTTTTTAGATGATAGATTGTAAACCTATTGCTACGCCTCTGGCAACAAGGCTTAAATTGTCTCGTACAAATCCATCACCACAAGTAAATACAACTATCTATTGGAAATTGATTGAGAGTCTAATTTACTTGACATAAACTAGGCCAGACATTATCTCATCCACACATTCCATATCAGTGCAACCTAGAGAGACCATCCATAGTTCCCTGAGATATCACCAATATATCCATTTCAGCCCTAGCACCAGGGGACAAACTAGATCCACCAGATCTCCACAAAGGACTTTTCATACTAGGCAGCAGAATGGAAGACATACCAAATAATCCTTCCTCCTCTTCTTTGGGTCATACTTCTAGCTCTAGCTTCTTCTCACTGGCCTTGGATACTAGGAGAGTTGGTTCAAACTCCTAATGGAATCCCTACTGGTTCTTCCTTCTTAGGGTTCATTCTTGCTTTCCTAATGTTTAGGGATTTTTGTGGGTTGATCTTTTTTTAGCTTCTTTCTTTGGCTTTGAGCATTATTGCTCTTGTATCCATTTTGCACTATTTCTTTCTGCATTGTTTTTCTCATTTATGGAGACCTTTTTGGTTTCTTGCTTGTTCCTGACACACTTTTGTAATCTACAATCCCTTTTACCTACCTTTGTCATCATTTGTTGGACATTAATATATTTATCTTATCTTATCTTATCTTCATCAACCTTTTAACATGTTCAATTACTTGTAATCCTCAAGCCTCTAACAACCTAGCATAGAAACCATAGGGCTAAACTTGCTAGTGAAATCAAAATGGAATCCTAGGCCATGAGCTAGAGACAAAATTGAAACTAGTCTAGTTGACATATAAAAAGTTACCAAGAGTATAGAGACAACATCAAGTAGCATTATTATAAAAATGCATAGTTACTAGGAGATGTGGGAGTACATGTATTGGTATGTGGATGGAGACACCATTCAAATTAGGGTACGTGAGTAAATGAATAAGGATATGGCTATATTGTAGAGAAATGTTGACATCAAAAAATGTGTATATGGATAATAGTCCTTGTCCCTACAATGAAATTCCTTGGTTATTATGCAAAAATGTGTTGTTTCTCCTGAATCCTTTTGGTTCTAATCTTCCTCTGTTCAATCTGATGAATCCTCTTTATTATCCTTTTAACATGGTCATCACTAGAGTTACAAGGTGTTAAAAGTTGGGTAGGTTTAAGAAGAAAAATATCATCAAAGTTTGAAATTATAAAATATTTCAAGTGGTCTCCAATATTAATCCCATTTATTGGTTCATGAGAATATGATATACAAAATTAATGCACAAATACATATAAAAGAAAAGTTCCATATTTAGTACTCTAAAATTCAATACATCATACCGTTAACAATATTTAGACAGCTCAGATGGTGGTCCTTACTTTGGAGTGGTATACTTGGTACGTAGGTATTGTATTTGAAGTCCACTTAGGTATCCCTTACATATTGGAAAAATGAGATGGTCTCATATGCTATAAGCTACCCTACTCTAGGTTGGCATGAAGAATAAAATGAGATGGTCCATTTATTTTTGAGGTTTGAAGGAAAAAAAACTGAGGTTGGCATAGCCTTGTTAGTATATTCATCACCATCGCATGGTTTTGATCAAGTTTCTGTATTCTAAAATCTTTGGGCGCCGAGTACATCCCAAAATAAATAATTAAATGAAAACACATTACATTTGAGTTTAGTAGTTCATGGATTATTTGTTTTGAATTCCCAGGATTAATCATTGATGTGCTATTTTGTTACTAATTGCTTGCTATATCCTCTCCCCTTTTTTGGTTCCAAGCATGCAATTTGTTTCTCACCACCAATGGTATGTCTGAGTATTCATGAAGAATCTCCATATGTTTATGATGGGCATGGTGTTTTCTTCTTGTCTTCATTTTCCTACTCTGTCTCTGGAGGACATTATGTTCTTCTATTAGGAGATCCAAGTTATTTATATTAGGAGATCAAATTTGTGATCCCATCTATTCATTGTGATGGTAGGCCACAAAGTGTGGCTTGAAACACCAATTTAAAAAATCTTGTACACAATTTTTTTGTAAAGCACTTTATTTTAATCTATAAAATATTATTGTTATGTAAAGCACTTTCCTTTAATTTATAAAATATTATTGTAACTATTGAATAGGTATGTAAAGTGTATAAGTTACTACACACATTGTGGACATTAAAAATTATTTAATTTAATATTAATAGTTATTAATATTATAAAGTAATTTAAATAAAGTTGTTTAAATTATTAGTAAACATAAATTATGAGAGGTGAAAATAGAATGGCAGATATTACAATTAATAAGTAGTTCTTACACATAGGAGCCTTGCTCATCCTATCAAAAAGTAGCTGAGTCTTATGTCCTCCTCAAGCTTGCATTCACATCCATATAAATAATTTATTGAATGTTCATCTCTGACTGTGAATCCCTTCATTTCTGATGTTTTGTGTTTGGATTAAAATGCAATTACTACCTAATTAATGGTTGGATGTAGGAAAAAGAAAAAAATTAAAATTAAAATTGCATGGTGAATAAAGTCTTCAACTCTTCTTAAACTCCAAAGGTGTAGGATATTGAGCAACCTATAGTATAGGTTGAAGCCTACATGTTGTCCTCTGATAAAATAACTTAGGGCCTCCATTAGTATTGTGGAAGCCACATCTATTATGAACCATGTTGAAATATACCTACAAAATTTTCACACCATTTATATATCTTAATTACTCTTTTGAGTCAAAATTGGGTTAAAATTGACATCGATAGAGAACTTAGAAGAATTCCAATTATAGTCTGCAGCTTAGGGAATGGATTAGGTAGGTCTCTATTTCATTTTCTTATTTAAAATTTTATAAGCATTTGCTCGGTCCTACAAGATTTATTGTTCACTTATAATTGTAATCTACTATGTTTATTGTATTGGACTCCTGTGATAGTTTTTATTTGCCAAATCTTGGTAAGGTTATGGGCTGCCTCTAACATTGTATGGGCAAAACATAAGACCATATTAAAAAAAATGTTATAAATATGATTACGCTCCCTAGTGTACCCCATATTAGTTACACAATAACCCTTCAAATTGCCAAAAACATTTTCAATTTGTAGTTTAATTGAACTACATATGGCTCGCAATCTAAGAACACAAACAAATGGAATCTGTCATATTTGTAAAGGGGCCATTCTAATATTCTTTATGTCATTTTGATTGTATTGGATGCCTCCTTAGAGAAAAAGGTTATATAAAGACATCCCATATTTACATATTTTATTTTTATTTTCTATAATTATTTTCCATAAGTACTAGTCATTTCTTCTATAACCTTTTATTCATATATTGACAAAAATTAAGGAAAGGGGAGTCACAAATAGAAATAGCTATGTTAAATGGGTTTGAAATAGAGTTATAAAAATTTATTAGAGCAACGTTGAATCACTCTCTACAGATTCTTAACAATTACCATTACACCACAACACTTTGGACTAGAGCCCTATAATCTAATAACTTTGATGGTTTTTAATATGTTGTTAAAATGAGAATTTGTTTTTAGATAGCTTGGCATACCTCTTGGCAATTTGCTTTGATTGTCTATTAACATGTGTGTTCTATCATCTATGTAAACCATAAAGAAGGTCAAAATGATATCAATGGCAAAGAATGTGTTAACAATGGTATCATCAACGAGAAGGTTTCCCTCTGGTGTATCAAATCCTAGCATAAATAAGCACACCCATGCTGAGTATCACACCAAGACAATCAAGAAAGTCTCCCAACATCTACATTTATGAAATCAGAGGCCACCCACAATTATCTAGTTGCATGTTAAAAAACATTTTGAATTCAATAATGACAATAGAACTTTTGAACTTTAAAGGCTATTGAAATATTATTTTTCATCTAAGAAATGCAGTAATAACATATCAGTTTTGGGTTTAGAAATATTGTGGCACACTTTTTAAAGTTAAATTAATCAAGGTGCGCTTCCTTTCATCTATCCACCTATTATTCAAAATGTTGCAATCCTTCTTGCGCCATATTCTTTTTTACTCATCTATAATAATTTATATATTTTTAAAAACATCCTCTAACATTGGACCTCTCAGTCATGAGTAGGGGATTTAAACCCATACCCAATAATGGTCAAAGCAACTATCAAATTCTCCTAGTATGGGTTTTTCATGACATTGAATGGGATGTTGTTGCAGTACCAAAATTTTGTGACAACCACCCCTGCTTCATTATGTAATACTCTCTTCCAAGCCATACCTTTGAATGAAGTTTGTGCCCCAGGGGTATTTATAAGAGTAAATAAGCTCTTTGAAGGTGAACTTGAACTGCCTCCACTAGGTAAGCCCCATCCTTGATCTACCCTTTGGACAATAAAAGAGCTGGAGGTTTCTAACTCATCAAAATCAACTCTTATTTCCCCTCTATTCATTAGGGGTGGAAGTGCTTCAATTGTTATTTTTTCCTCCCTCTCATGCAAATAGGATAACAACCATTTCTCTTTGAGCCTCAAGTGGTGCCTTTTTGCATCACCACACATCATTAGCTGAAATTCGTGCTATGTGCTATTTAAAGTGATTAACTCTTGCACTCATCTTAAACACACAATAATTTCATATGATGAAGTTATTCTTTAGGTCATCATGATCCGTAAACTACACTGAATCAACTCAAAGTGAAGTTTTAAATATGAATACTGAATTTCTCAAAACTTAACAAATTCTCAAAAAACTCAAAAGAACTTGCATCTCAATGTTTTGGCATAAAACATTCTCGGTTGTTTGGTTGGATTGGAATGATCAAAAGACTTGTTACTTCCATTTACCAATTAAACCGGTTTTTGTTTTTTACATCAAATGTTGTAAATTGTCAAAATTTAATCTTTGCATGATTTCATAATTAAAAAAAATAGAAAATTGAATTAAAACATGCAAGCAAATGACAAATTACCATCCGACATTGATAACGGAGTTTGGCATATTTTGCCTACATCTCTGGGTTGGCCCAATAGTGAGGACCATTTCTATTAAATTTTGCGCAACAAATGGCTTACAAATTCTTGAAACACTGCACAACTTCTCTCAGGCCTAATCTCTGTCCAAGAACTCCACCTTACTGATATACTCAAGCTCGGTCACATGAAATCCTTCCTCAGTGTTCAACCCCTTCCGAATGTGCTTTGGTCCCTTTAATTAATCCATTGGTATGTCCAAATAATAATGAAATACTTCTCTTTTTAATTACAAAACATAATTAAAAAGGCTTACCCTTTGTGTATAAGGTCAGATATTGGAGAAAATCCCACTTGGTAGCTATCTCCAAGCTGAAAACAAACTCTTAGCCTCTTAAAATACAAATACACAGTCTAGAACTTGATTAATTCAAGTAAAAATTAGTGCCTTATATAACACTTCAAGACCTGTGGTTGAAGTGGTCAAGGCCTATCCCTTTTAGGTGCCAGGTCTCAGGGTCAAAACCTCCTTCCTCCATTTTAGGCGCCTAGGGATGAGGACAAGGGCGACCTGCCTCCTTGGGCGCGCTTTGACCAGGTTTGAATTTTTCTTCAGACTTTATGCTTTGTCCCACATGCAAGCGCTTGGTAAAAGGATAAGGTTTTAAATAGCTTGTCGCCTCCTTAGATCATGTCAACACCATTTTTCCATGTGTCAAATGGCTATTGGCCCACTTGGCTTTTCAATGGTTGCATGTGTCAACCTCTGATAGGTCCAAATGTCAATACGTTTTTGAATCACGTGCCAAATGTTGCAAGTGATTTTTTTTGACAAATCTTCAAATGGCCATAACTTTTGCATATGGTGTCCATTTTACAAACCACAAAAAGCTCTCAACAAGATCTACAATGTGCCACCACTGAAACTCTAACTTGAAACTTTTTTTAGAACCCAATTTCTGATCACATCATAATAATGTTTTCATGTTAAGTCTTTAGACTTCTTAGGCCTATGGGAACCATATGCCATTTTGAAGTTACTTTGAAGC